>CAUYQV010180310.1:0-17670 GCA_963574575.1 Galagoides demidoff
GTGGGCGCCTGTGGTCCCAGCTGCTTGGGAGGCAGAGGCAGGAGACTCGCTTGAGCCCAGGAGTTGGAGGTTGCTATGAGCTGTGATGCCATGGCACTCTACCCAGGGGGACAGCTTGAGGCTCCGTCTCAAAAAAAAAAAGAAAAAAAAAAAACTAAGGCCAAAACAACGGAGTAACTTGTCCCAGGTCATACAGTAAATAAGGGGTAGAGCTGAATGAAACTCAAACCCCAGCTGGCTAAAGGCAAGGCCCATACACTCAACCACAGGGTATTGCTTCTGCCTCCCCATGTACAATGGACCATGCTAGGCCCAGGCCCCTCAACCCCCATGGTTGGCTTGTCTACATTAGAGAGTGGACCATACCTCTCACAGACTCCACTTTTTTCCTAGCCAGCTGCCCACTTGCCTTTATAAGCACATAAAGTGTGGCCTGGAGATAGTGACTGACTAATGTTAATTCAAACCAGCAAAGGGAGAGCAGAGGAAGTCAGAAGGGAAGGGATCACCTGCCCAGGTCCATAAGGGTTTGAGGAGGTTGGAGAAGATGTCCCTGGGCCCAAGGTTTAGGACTGGAGATGGTCAGAAATCTAACACCCCTTCTTATGAGACATGGAGAATTGATGTTCAGGACAGACCCTGCCTCAAACCAGACTCGGTCCACCTTCCAACTTCATAAAGACAGAATCTTCCATAAGCAGGTGAGTTGAACTGAATCATCACAGAGCCAGACAGATAAAAAACAAGCAGGCTTCTTTATGCTAACCTACAGTCTTTTCCCCTGTGCCTTTTCCTCATCACTGTCCCCTCAGAACTCTAGGCAAAGAAGGGAGGAAATGAGAGCAAAAGAGAAGCCAAAAGACCAGAGGAGAGCCCCAGTGGCCCCTGCCAGCCTCAGAGGCAGCAGTAATAGGGGACAGGGTATGAGTAAGTGAGCTTTCCCTTCCTCTCTAGGTTTGTCTCAAGCACTGTTGGTGCGGATAACACAGTGAGGCACCACCAGGCTGCTTTTCCAACCCCACCTACTTGCAAAGGGTTAGGTTACAGGATTCTTTGAGCTTTCCATACACTGTTCCATCATTCATAAATTTGTTCAATCAGTCAGTCAACAAACATACTCTGAGTACTTGGTGTGTGCCAGGCCCTGGAGATACCAAGACAAACATGACATCTCTGGGACCCCTTGGGATGAGATTAAGATCATGGTCAACTCCTCATCTCTGCCACTTACTTGCTGGGTAACCTTAGGAAGTCATGTCATCTCCTTGTGCTAGTTTTTTCATCTGTCAAATGGGATGACAGTAATGTACCTACTGGTGGTAAGTACTATGGAAGTAGTTGCTATTATGATTTTTCTTGCTTTCAAATAACTCTAGTCTTGTGAGGCAGACTGACATGTAGAATGTAGATTGTCTATCACAATGCCAGAGATAGAGCTGGCATGGGGTGCCCTGGGAGGCCAGGGAGGGGAGCCGCTCCCCAGTTTGTACTTCACAAACATTTATGGACAGCTGCTCTGTGCCAGGCACTGTGCTGGCCACTGAGGACACAGAGATGAACAGGACACATTGTTCACTTATCCCTACTCCTCCCTTCCCTCCCCTCTCCTTCTCGGGGCCCAGTCCAAGAACCCTGCCCTGAGGGGGTTACCAAGAATAGAACCAGCCATGGAGGGAAAGGCATGGCCTGAGAGCCTGGGGGTCCGAAACCTGTGTTCTTGTCCACCAAGGCTAAGGAACCCTGGGTATTCTCTGGCATGTGTTCACATGAGGGAGTTGGACAAGATGATCCCTTTGATCCTGATCCATTCTGACAGGTGATGACTATACCCCACCCCACAGGGCTTTAAACTCTCCCCAAAGTCCAGCCCCATGGCCATTTCAGCCTGATGTCCCACTGAGGCAGTAGAAGAGGAAATGCTTGCCTGGTACAGACTGGCACTGCCCTGCTGACAAGCTGGCATAATTTCACAAGAAACAGGGGGCCCTGGATCAAAGGGGGAGTTGTTTGAAGGGGTAGGGGGTGCTGGGGGAAAAGCAGCACCAGCTCCCCACAGGCCCTATTCATGGCTCTCTGGGGGAGGGTGAGAGAGCAAGATAATTAAAACCCGGCTTTGTCCAAATCCCTGACCAAGCCAATATCTCACCTTTGAACCCCTGTGGCCAACAGAACAGGGCTGATGCCCCTGTGGAAGGAAACCACCAATGAACAGAGCCCTGGCCCAAGTGCTATGGGCTGCTGGGGTGGGAGTGGGGAGAGGAGGGTGGGCGTTGCTTCCCCACCCACCAACCACAGGGAGTTGGGGAACACTTGAGACCTCATTACCCCTGAGGCTTCTGCTCTCCATCCCTGTCGCAGCCAGAAAGACAAGCAACCAAGCTCTATTCCAGTGAGAAGTTCACTTTTATCTTGGGCTGCATGCAAGATGAACCCTGATTCAGGGAAGAGTGACAGTGGGACAAAGCAGGTCCTAAGAAGCTTGATAGTGAGCAGGATTCTGGAGCCAGATTGTTGGATTCCTACCCTGGCTCTGCAGCGTACCAGCAATGTGATTTTGGTCAAATGATTAGCTTTCTGTGCCTCAGTGTCCTCAACTGTGAAATGGGGATAATAACAGTATCTACTTCATGGTGGTATTGTGAGGATTAAATGAGATAATTTATATAAACCCTCACACAGAGTAATTGCTACTTATATGTTACTTATTAACTATATAATTAAAGGGACTCCTCTTCCGTAAAAACACATTTTTTTTCCCAGGCACTAATGTATATGCTCATTTGAATATATTTGCAGGCCAATGAATATCTCCAGATGTCTATATCAGAATCCAACATCACAGGAATCTACCTGACTCACTATACTGAAGAATACTTGATGATGTTCCAGGCTAGCCTGGGACACTACAGCTCACAGACCTCTCCCTGGGAAGTTCCACCAAATATCTAACTGCAATCCTCACATTGCAACTTATTCCATTCTTCTGCTTTGTAGTCTCTCTTTTAACTTTACACATCAAGAAGTCCTTCTAACCATCCCTGCAATGAAGGATGAAGCAATCCACTGCCCACTCCTGCACTCATCCTCACTCCTGTCCACACCAAGAATGCTGCACTCCTTCCACATGAGTTTAAGGTCATCCTGAGGAGGGAAATGCAAAGGCCCCACCCACATAATACAAATACATAAGGCTATTCCCCAGGTCTAGAACCTCTCAGCTTGAGCTGGGATCCGTGAAAGCCTTCCTCATCCCCCAGAGTGTCACAAAGCCATCATTCTAATAACTCTCCTCCCCAGACTTCATCTTATTCCCTAAGGGTCTGAGCCTACACAGTGACAGTGCCAAGACTAGAACCCTGGTCTCCTGTCATTGTGTAGGCTGTAGGCTCAGGGCCTCTCTGTAAAATGGGATGCCAATACCTACCCTGCCCCCATACAGGGGGATTTTGAGCCCTCAAATCCACCATTGACTGTAGAAGGTTTATTGCTCTCCTCCTTCCCAAGGAGAGGGGAAGGGCTTGAATTCAGGATGTTGGAGTTCCCAGCCACCTTGGGGTAGACCCAACTTGCATGGGCAAGTGGGAAGAAGCAGCTGAGGTTAGGGGCCCGTGGAGGCAAAATAACTGGTTATATAACCGAGATTCAAATCGCATGCCAATGAGAACATCTCAGTGAGAGTCACCACTTTGGGGAATGGATTTCAGTTGTCCTGGCAGAAGGGGAGAACCACGTGGGATCAAAAGCTATCTACCCCCAGCTGGGCCAAGGGGTGGGGGTGGAGATTCTAAGTGGATAGAGATGAAGTATATGTAGTTGGTGAGGGGTTGAATCCAAGGGACTCATGTTTAATGACCTCCACCCCCGACTCCTGTCCATCCTGAATTTCAAGTTTGCAATTAGGAAACACACTTTGGCTGAAAAGAGCAGGGAGAGAAATGCAGATTGAGGGAGAACTGAACACATCCAGCCCCAAGAAACACATCAGTCTCAGAGAGTCTGCAAAGTAGCAGATCTCACCTCCAGTGCTGGGAGAAGGGCTGGAGTGGAGACTCCCCAGGTCTTTTAGTTGAGTTCCCAGATCTTCAGCCCCTGCCTTGACCCCAACCTGGACCTTAGGGAACCTCTTTTCCAAACTCAGGCAAACTATTGGTCTGAGAGTGTTCAACCCTCTACTTAGAATACAGGAGTTGTGTGCTGGGCGCTTGGGTAGAGCAGGGGATGGCTCTGGTGGAAGGATGGGGGCCAGGAGGCCCTTGCTGGCCTCTCCCCAGCCTCAGCAGCTGGCAGATGAAAGAACCCAAGCAAAGCAGCCCAGCGCTGAGTAATGCCCCTGGCACCCCGCACCCACACCCACCCACAGCCTGCTGGAGGGGGCAGCGGGGAGGGCAGCCAGGCCTGCCGGGCCAGGGGTCCGGAGCCTGTTTCTCTTCCCCAGGACCCAGAGGAGCGGCGGACTCGTGCCTTGAAGAGCCTGTCCAGAAGTTCGACCCTTCTGGCAGCTAGCGTGGCGCAGGGAGGGGGTGTCAGGCCGCCTTGGCCGAGGACGTCCCGCTCTGGGAACCCCCTCCCCCACTCCCTCTCGCTCCAGCTGTGCAGGGGCCTCGCCAACGGAAAACGAAAACTCGGGCAGAGGAAACGGCGGCAGGCGCCCCGCCTGAAAATCCCGGACAAAAGGCACCGGCTTCCCGCCCCTGCTACCCAGCCGCCGGGGGCTGGCACGGCCACCCTGATCGGCACCCCCTGCCCTGGCAGTCCGGTGCCCGTCCAAGCCCCCAACTTCCCTCCCTCCTTCCAGCCCCCCTTCCCCAAGCAATTCTCGTTCCGGCCCGCTCCTGTGCCCGACATCAGCCGAAGTTCCCTGCAGTGGTGTCCGTGGTGCCCGTGCCGTGTACCCCAAGCTGTGCCCAACGAACTCGGGTGTAGCGACCCAGGCCCTGCCGCCCGCTCCCCGGCAGCGCCGGCTCCGCCCCCTCCCCTGGACCAGCGCCCTCACCTGGGGGGGCCGGGGCTCCGGGTGGGGCGGGATCCCGACCAGGCAGAAGGCGACTCCATTCATCGGGCGGCAGCGATGGCTCTGCGGCCGGGGCACGACTGGGGGCGCCGGCCGGGACCCAGGAGGGGCGGGGCTGGGGCGGGGCCAAGCGCTGGTGCCCCCCTCCGGGCCCGCCCCTTTGCTCCTGCTCCTTCCTCCACCCCTCACTCCCGCTCCTGTTGGGGCACCCTGGCGGCCTCTCCTAAGGGCCCCAGTGATAATAGGGCTGAGGATTTGTGCTGGCAGCAGAGCTGGAGGTCAGAACAGAGCCTGAAGAAGGGGCAGTTCCCTAGGAGACAGTTCGTGCGGTCCTCCAGAGGACTGGCCCAGATAGATGGTGTTCCGGGCCCAGAAAAGAGGGCAAGGGCACCGAACCCAGAACTAGCACAGGGAGAAGAAGAGAGGGAGAAGGAAGCAAAGAGAAACACAGCCAGACAGGGACAGCCAGAAACAAACGGAGACAGAGGCCCAGGAAGCATGAGTGGGGCGGAGCCGAGACAGAGAGTAGAGAGAGGGGTAGAGAAGTCAGAAACAAAGATGAGACCCAGATGGAAGAGAGGCAGTAAAAGAAAAGCCTTAGGAGCCTTTCCTGTACAGACTCATAGAAGCTGAGACACAGAAGCAGATATGGTGCCTGGGGGCTGCTCCTCAATCTAAGGAATCTCCCTGTCCCAGGCAGAATCTCAGCTCACCCTTCCTTAGAGGCAGGGGGATCAGGCTGTAAAAGGGTCTGGCAGGAGCCCTAGCTCTTTGGACCCTATCCAGCCAGTCCTGTGGCTCAGGCCTCAGGACCAGCCCACAGACCTCCAGGACAGTGGGCAACAGTGACAGCACAGCCCTAGTCACCAGCTCCCCATAGCCACCCTTGCTGGCTTCACTCTGAGCTAGTTCCGAAGAAACATCACATCGTCCTGAGCCAGCTTCTTATTTCCCTGTCCCCAAGAAGCACCCTTCCAGCCCATTCCCTGACAGTCCAGGCAGGGACAGTCCTTCTGTCCGTCATTTCTGCTGGAAAGTTCTTTCTGCTAACTCTCATTCTTCCTACTTCTCATTTCCTACCGCCTATACTTACCTCTTTCCCCTGCCTTCTTGCAGTTTTAAGGGGCTACTGTATTCCTTTTCCCAGACTGTGCAGACATAAAGGGAGAGGCCACAGGTACATAGAAATAGGACTTGGAAAGGGGAATCAGTGAATGTGGAAAGGTCACCAATGCCTACCGGAGTCACTCTCACCCTATAGGGAGGAGACCTCATCAAACCTGTTTGCTTCACCACTACCACCCCTATTTTTGAGAGCTTACCAGGCCCAAGCCTCCCACCCCTTGCCTTCATCAGGGTAAAGAACACTGGGCCTGGGTGGGGGGTGGTGGCCCAGACACCTATCAGGTAGGCCTCCTCTATTCTTGTGAGCCTGAGGAAGGAGATACTAACTGGTTTTAAAATCATATGCTTTATTTAAGTCCCCTGGCAGTCAATAGAAAGGGATTCTTTTTTATGATAAATGACAGAGGGACAGTTAATAACTCCTCTCCCTTCCTCATCATGATCCAGAATTATCCCCCACTTCTGGAAAGTCCTTCCTGCTATCTAACTATAATTCCTCACACTGCCTGGATTTTATTGCTTAATCTTCAGCCAGGTCTCTGTTCCTGCCTCTTTTGGCCCTGTAGCTCCAATGGTCCAAGGCTTATTGCCACCCTGACTTAGGGGTCCTTTCTTCCCATAACAAGTGTTAATCTCTGTAAGGGGGAAGGGGTGGGACCTGAATTCCAGACTGAACTGAGGTTGGGGGGGGAGGAAAGGAGGGTGGTGGCCTCTGGGGTGCCCCTGGCTCACTTTTTCCAGAGCCTGATGCCCTCAGACCCTGCAGGAGGTGGTGAGAGGAAATGAGCTCACATTGACCGGCAGGCCAATTCCTCCCTCCACAATGCACTATACACACCTCCCCCACCCACTCCCACTTCCCAGAAAGTGTGGCTCTTCCCCCACCCTGCTGCCCTTCCCACCCCTTCCTGCACCTTGACTCGAACCTGCATCCTATTCCAGCCCTCCTGTTCATCTTCCTCCCACCCTTCCTCTCCATTTGGCTCCCCATCCCCTCTGACTCTCCATGTCTCACTCCCTGCATCCCACTATCACCCCAAATCCACTCTATTCCTAGTACACCTTTCTCTGGGGTTTGGGGTAATAGAGCCCAACATGGGGTAGAGTATGTCCCTCATTGAGGATCTTTTTGTTATCCTCCTCTTTCTAAACCACTCCCAGACCAAGCACCTTCCTTCATTCCCATATACTTTTGAGGAGCCCTAATATATGAAAGCTGCAGAGTGGAGGGCAGTGGGGCAGGGTGGCCCTGGAGATATACTTAAAGCCTGGATCCTTCACTTGAGGGGGTCTTGGTCTTCCCAAATCAAGATTCTATGGTGAGAGCTCAGAAAAGATGCAATATTAGGCTGCAGAAGCAGAGAAAGGCTTCCAACAGGAGACACCTTGAACCTGTTGGAGCTTCATGTATGGAGCAGGGATGGACTGAGTAGTGGGGATAATGGCACTCAGGGAGAAGGATCACCATGGATGAAGGCAGGGAGGCAGAGAGAGCAGACTCCAGGACTGTGTTTGGAGCCAAGCGGAGCGAACGTGGGCAGGAAGTGTGGAGAGATGAGGAAGGAAACACAGGCAGGGGTGTGACCATGGAGTGGCTGGGCCAGAAGCACTTAGATCCTAACCTGGCCTGGAACAGGGAGTTGAAGCAGAGCTGTGCCATGGCCACTCTGGCACAGGATGGGGAAAGAACAGAGGGCAGTGAGCCAGGAGATTCCACTGGGCATGTGCCAGGGCAAGGGGCAGGGATAAAAAACACCAGAGACTTCTGGGACTTGGTGACCTATTGGGGTAGGAGGAAGGAGATGAAAGAGTCTAGAACAACCCCAAGGCTTGGAGGGTCGGGTAGGCTTGTCTAGGGTGTTTGCAGAGAGACAGGACAGACTAGGCACTGAGGTGAGTCCTTTGTAAGCCTTATAGAGGCCCTATGAAATAGATATCATAATCCTTATTTTATGGATAAGGAGAATGAGGCCTAGAGCATTCAAGTATCTTACCCAGATACTTGGATTTAAACCTAGGCATTTGGGTTCCAGAGTCTACACACTTAACCCACAGGCTATTGCTGGTGGAGTAGTGACTGGCTACTTTAACCCTGGGTCCATCTTCTGGCAGAGAGACTGGAGCTATAGGCTAGGATTTGGAAGTCTGGTTGTCCCTGACCAGCAGTGTGGTTCACATTCTCCAGGTACAGCAAAGAGTGAGAGGGGACTGGGCTCAGAACAGTGCTGGGAGGAGCACTGGCCTGCAGGAGTAGCCAGAGAAGGGGAGGATTGAGAGGCAGCCAGAGAAAGTGGCACCATTTTGGGCAGAGTCTATACCTTCTGGAGTGCCCAATTAGGAGGAGACAGAGTGAGGACATGGAATCTGGCCCAGTGGAAAGAGGTGGTAGGAAGGGACAGTTGAGCGGCAGCACAGGTGAGCAGTGGACAAGGCAAGTTTCCCTTTGGGTGGAGGTGACTGGAGTAGGCTTTTTTGTGAGGAGGAGCTGGCATGAGGGGGAGAGAGCCTGAGGGGACAGGAGGAGGTCATGGTGAGTAGAGTTGGGGAAAAGGGGTCCTGGGCCAGGTGTGGTGGCTCATGCCTATAATCCTAGCACTCTTAGGGGTGGGGGAAGCAATGGATCCTTTGAGCTCAGGAGTTTGAGACCAGCAAGAGCAAGGCCCTGTTTTTACTAGAAATAGAAAAACTAGTTGGGTGTTGTGGTGGGCATCTATAGTCCCAGCTACTAGGGAGGCTGAGGTAAGGGAATCACTTGAGCCCAAGAGTTTGAGGTTGCTGTGAGTTATGACACCACAGCAATCAACCCAGGGCACAGAGTGAGACACTGTGAGAAAGAAAGAAAGAAAAGGAAGGAAGGAGAGAGAGAATAAAAGAAAAGAAAAAGAAAGGAAGGGAAGAGAAGGGAAGGGAAGGGAAGGGAAGAGGTCCAGAGGAAGAACCCATCTTCCCCAGGGTTGGACAGAGTCCAGAAGGGAGGCATGGGGTGGGTGGGGGGTCTCCAGGCCAAAACCATCCAGGGTCATGACAAAGAAGTACTGAAACAAGAGTCTGAAGTCTTGGCTCAGCGCCTGTAGCTCAAGCAGCTAAGGCACCAGCCACATGCACCAGAGCTGGCGGGTTTGAATCCAGCCCGGGCCTGCCAAACAATGACAACTACAACTGGAAGGTAGTAGCCAGGCGTTGTGGCAGGCACCTGTAGTCTCAGCTGCTTGGGAGGCTGAGGCAAGAGAATCACTTAAGTCCAGGAGTTTGAGGTTGCTGTGAGTTGTGACACCATGGCACTCTACCCAGGGCGTCAGCTTGAGACTCTGTCCCCCTCCCCCCACAAAAGAGTCTGAAGTCTTGAGTTCAAGTTTCCAGGCTGCCCACCTGGTAGCTGTAAGATTTTGAGAGCAAATACATTCTCTGAACTTCAGTTTTGCCCTCCATAAAATGAAAACGCTAAGGCCTTCTCAACCTGCCTCTGCCTTGAGGCCCACATTTGATAATAAATTTGAAGCACTCTGTGAGCTAGAAAGAAAAAACCATAAGGTGTGGAAGGTGGGTTACAGGGCTCTGGACAGTAAACCCTGCCCCAGCTTAGGTCCTTCCACAAAGGGGAACGAGCACCCCCTGGTGGAGAAGGGTGGGAGGGCAGGGCTAGAGGAGAGATGTTCTGGCCATCTGGATTTTCTGCCCCTCAGGCCCTCTGCTTGGCCCCCAAAAGCAACACCACCTCCACCCCAATTTGCATCTTCAAAGCAGGTAGGGCCCAGTTCAGGCAAGTCAACAGGCATTTACTGAGCACCTACGTGCAAACTGCTGTATGGACTAGTGTGGACAGTTTGATGAACCAGGCAATGCACCTGCCCTCTGTGAGCTCCAATTCCAGGGAGGACAAGAAACACAGCAGAGGGTCCCTGAGATGGTGCTGTGAGGGTGATGCAATCACAGCCCTGAGCAAAACAAGAGGGCAGCTCCAGCAATGAACGTGAGAGAAGAAGTCTTCGGAGGCAAGCAGGTTTTGGCCTAAACGTTGAAGGCCCTCTGGCAAGTGGCAGAGAAAGGAGAGAGAAGCACAGGCTCTGGCAAAATTTCCAGGCACCCCATAGAGTGGGCCTCATTGAGTATCTTTAATGGTGCAGGGTGAGGCAATGATCCACTCAAGATCATGCCAATTCCCACCTGCTGCCAGGTGGCTGAGGACTCTTGTGAGAAGAATCCCACTTGAACATACCTCTGGGAGGGAGACATAAGACCCCCCCGGCCAGGTGCAGTGCCTGTAGATCAAAGGAGTAAGGTGCCAGCCCAATTTGCCAGAGGTAGCGGGTTCAAACTCAGCCCCGGCCAAAAAAAAAAAAAACCTACAAAAAAAGAAAAAAAGACCCCTGGCCAGGCTGGGACTAAAGGGCACTGGTGATCTGCCCCACAGCTGGGGCCCTCAGCCCAGCAACCTCCACATAGCTGGCTTGGGATGGGAGCAAGAGGCTGTGGCTTCTCTGGGTTGCCAGCACAGTGGGCAAAGGACATCCAAGCCAGCTCTTGTGTCCGGGAGGGGGTGACAAAAGATGCCCCATCCTTGCCACCCTGAACTGGCCATCCCTCAAGGGAACCATATTTGGGAAACCTATTTAATGATGCCAGGAGAGATAGAGGTCGTGGCCTTGCAGACAGCTGGCTATTGAAGCCCCAGTGGTGTGCACTGCACAAACGAGTATGTATGAGGCTAAAAGATGATTTACGGACCAGGTGAGGTGGCTCATGCCTGTAATCCTAGCACTCTGGGAGGCTGAGGTGGGAGGGTCCCTTTAGCACAGGAATTCAAGACCAGCCCAAGCAAGATGAGACCCCATCTGTCCTAAAAATAGAAAAATTAGCCAGGCATTGTGGCAGGTGCCTGTAGTCCCAGCTACTCGGGAAGCTGAGACAGGAGGAACACCTGAACCCAAGAGTTTGAGGTTGCTGTGAACAAGGCTGATGCCAGGGCTTTCTAGCCTCGGACGACAAAGTGAGACTTTGTCTACAAAAAAAAAAACGATTTACAAAGACTATGACATCACCTAGTAGAAGCCTGAAAACCCGAGATAGAGAGGCAAGGAATTCAAACGTGTTAAGCATCTACTATGTGTCAAGCTCTTTATAAACATTATTTCATGTAATGTTCGTTGTCCCCATGACAACGCTGTAAGGTGGGTATTATTAGCCCTACTATATAAATGAGGAAACAGGCTCAGAGAGGTTAGTAACTTGTTCAGGATCTCTCAGCTAGGATTCCAAGTCTAATGCTAAGTCTGCTCTTTCTACCTGAGCACAATCCCTCTGGGAGGGGTCAGACCAGGTGGTCCCTTTCCAGCTCGAGGATGCTCAATTCTACGGTCCCCTGGGAGGCTCTTTAATTCTTCCTGCTTCTAGCCCCCAGATGCCACCTAGCCCCACCCCATCCCTTCAAATCACTGCACACAGGAAGAGCTTGATCTATTCACCTCCCTGTCTTTATTCTGCCCTTCTGGAAGGGGAGAAGGAGGGAAGAAAATAAGAGAGGAAGGGAGGAAAGGAAAAGAAGGGAGGGGAGGACAGAGGACGGGAGGAGTGGCTCCCACCTCCCCCTGGACTCGCTGGAAATCCCCAGCAGCTGCTCCCCTCTCCTCTGTCTGGCCTTAAGCCAGCCCTGGGTGGGAATGCAGGAGTCAGATGGGGAAAAAAGAGGGGTGGGACTAACCACAGTGGGGCAAGCCCCTCAGCCCTGGCACCCACCCCACCCCAGAAGTTCCAGCCCCTGTGAGGAAGATTCCAGGCATGCTCCCCTTTAAGGAAGCCCATACATGCCAAAATCCACACATACCAAACAGACACATCAGGGTGGTTCTTGCACTATAAAAGGATTCTTTGCTTGATGAGAGGGCTCAGCACATGGGAAACTTAAAATAGGAGCTTCCCCTGGTGTGATGAAAAGAAGCTCTGATTTCAGAAACACACCATATACAACCATGCTTCCGGCACATCCAGAAAGCTGGTGACACCAGTAGGTGGGCAGGGTTGGGGCTGCCATATGGCATTAACCACATCACCTTCACAACTGTGCCAATCATCAGAGTCTATATCTGGGGTAGGGGTGGGGGCTCTAAGCTGCTGTGTTCCTTGGCAGAGGTGTCCTAGGACATCGAGAAAGAACCTAGAGGCTAAGTGAGGTAGTTCACAACTGTAATCACAGCACTTTGGGAGGCCTATGTGGGAGGATCACTTAAGCCTAGGAGTTCAAGACCACCATGGGCAACATAGAGAGACTCCCTCTCTACAAAAAATTTTAAAATTTGCCAGGCATGGTGGCACATGCCTATTGTCCTGGCTACTTAGGAGGCTGAGGTGGGGAAGATCACTTGAGCCCAGAAGTTGAAGATGGTGGCAAGCTATGATTGTACCATTGCACTCTAGCCTGGATGACAAAGCAAGGCCCTATCTCTAAAAAATTTAATTAAAACAAAAAAATAAAAGAACCTAGAAGCCACCACTCACCATAGCTGGCAGAGATTGAACAGCAGCCCAGAGAGAAGATAGATGTCCAAGGTCTCCCAGTGACTATGATGAAGCCAGGGCTTCAGTGTCCTGACTCCCCTCTGTCTCTCCTCCCAGGGGAGGGGTCAGAGGAGTAGGCTCTGCTCTGTCCTTTGGGAAAGGGGAAGTAGCTGGCTCCCAGAACAGTTAGGGATGATGAAGGCTGATGAGGTACTTTGAGGAATGAGCTGGGCTGCAGGTGCAGTGAGATGTGTTTAGGGTTCCCTACACAGGAAGTGATGTGGCTCCTTGCCTTGCCACCGTTTTTTAAAAATTGAGGTGAAATTCACATAATGTAAAATTCAGTGAGATTTAGTACTCACACACCTTTTTTGTGCTCAGAGCCAATAATAATAACAGCAACAGACACTGAGTCCCTTTCCCCTGCCAGAGCTGGTGTTCCAGGGAGCTGCCACTGGCCATTCAGATTAATGGCCAAGATGCCAAACAGGCCTGGAGATTAGACTCACCCAGGAAGGATGCCAAGAGCACCTCATGCCTCCCCAGTGCTCCTCTCCATCTCCAGACCTTAGGATCACCCCCTCCCTGGGGCCCCTCCTCCTCTCCCTCCTCACCCCTCTCCTCACCACCATCACAGGCAGCCCACTAGCCCTCTGCTGTCCAGAGAGGAGGACCTGAGAGAGCCAGGCCCTGGGTCTCAGAGCAGGCCCCGGGAGACTGGGGCAGGGAAGGGAGGGAAGTATGGCTAAGCCCAGCACTTAAAATCACGCCCAGTGACAGAAAAATGCACCCTACTATCAAGACCCAGCTCAAGACTTTACCCCAAGTAAAGGTAGGGAAGGGAGCAAGACAACCCCCAGAACAGCCCTCTCACTCGCCTGTCATCAGACTGCTGCCCCTCTTAGAGCAGGAGGCTGGAGTCAGGATAGAGCCCTTCCTGATCCCTGAAGGTGACTGGCCTTGCTTGTCTGGGATTTGCTGAGCTCGGAGCAGGGGTGCGAGCTCTGACTGGAAGGGGCCTTTCCCTCTGCCCACGCGCCCAGCCCACGCTCTCAGTGTATTCTCACGCTGCCTCTGTGAAAGAAAGGCAACCCCTTAGATGGCTGGGGCTGCAGCTCAGTCTTTGGGGCGCATTAGGAGTAAGCCTCCCAGCCCACCCCATGTTTTCACTGCCATGAAATAAATGGTGGCTGCAGCTGCTGCAGCTGCTGCGACTGGAGGCTGGCTGAGAAGCCCCTTGATGTGTAGGGGGAGGGGGATTGCCACATCTGAGGTCCCATGGGGAGATTCGGGGGTCAAGTGGTAGTTGTATGGCATGGAGCCCACTCCTTCATTCTGCAGATCCTGCAGTTCCCTTCCGCCTGGGTCGGGAGAGCAGGGCTGGGACCTCTCCAAGCGGGCATGGGGGCTTCTTAGAAGAAGAATGCAGGTGATGTCCTGGAGGGGGGGGGCGGTGCGGGGAGAAGCAGAGTGTGGGCCCAGTGACCGGTGAGTACCCGCTCGCTCGCGTGTGTGCCTGTGTGTGTGCACCAGCTCTGTGTCACATCAGCCCCATCCCTCCCCCAACCCTGGCCCCTCCTGCGGTGGCCGGGCCCCAGGCTGTCGGCGCGTCCACCCTCGCCTGGTCATAACGCCCTCAGCCTCGGCTATCAGACACTCACCCCCGCCCCGCCCCGAGCCTGCTCACCTGCTCCATGCTGCACCCCACTATGCCGTCCGCGCCGCGCGGGCCCCGGGGGGCGCAGGAGGCGGCGGCCGCTCCATGCGCCCTGTCGGGGCAGCTGCACCCGGTAACCGCCGAGCGCGAAGAGCGCCTGGTGTCAGCGCCCGAACCCCTCCCGCCCCGGCTGGGCCCCGCCCCTCCACCCGCCCCCTCCCCTCTCACCCCGCCCGGCCGGCGGCACCGCGCACCGGCGAGCACACCCTCTCACATGCGCGCACGCAGTCGCACACTCCAGACCACCACGTAATGCACACAAGACCCTCTCACACCCAGGGTTCATCCCTGCCCCCACTCGCTGTTCCGCCTGTCCAGGGGACCCGGCTAGTGGAGAGAAGACTCTCCAAGGGCGGCCCCCCTGCTCCTTCCTGAGGTTTATGGTTCCGAAGAGCCCCACTTTCATTTTACAGGGGCCAGAGAGGGGCTTGCCCTGGTGACAGAGCTGATCCCATGGCGACGGGATCAACACTTGAGGTGTTGTCTGAAGGCAGGTCAGAGATACCTAGAGAGACTGGGACACTGGAAGACACTTGCCACTCTTGAGCCCAGAGAGCTGTTGCCAGGGCATAGCCTGTATTCCAGTGTTCTGAGGCCCTTGGCTGAGTGTGGGGAACAGAGATGGAGATTCCTGTCGCCCACGCACTGTGCTATGCCCCAAGCGGAGGGAGCTGACCTCTCTATAGGCTACCAGATATCTGGGGGGAACCTAAATCCCCAGATAACAGTTGGGAACTTGTGAGCAGTCTTCACCCCCTCTGGTGAAGACCAAGGAGGTGGCAAAAAGACCCCTTCCCCCCTCATTACCCCCATGGGCAGAGACTCCTGATCATCCCTCTTTTCTGCCCTTAGAAGGGCAGCACCAAACTGAGAGGGATGTCACATGAACAGGCATGTGACAGGTGGGCATGTCCTGCAGGTCAGGGCTGTGGAGTCCCTGATGGAGAAGGGTGGAGATTAACCTGCCCCAAGGTGGGCAGTGAGGTGGAAGCATTGGTGCACAGGGACTGGCTACCCGCTCCCCAGACTAGCATGAAGGTGGCTGCTCAACTTCTCACTGAGCTCTGGTCTCTTTGTGAGGCACCAGAGGGTGAGGGAGAGGGGGTGGAAGGCTAAGAGGGGGAGAGTTAATATCCTCAGTCGCCCAGACAAAGGGGGCTTTATAGGCTGGGGAGGGGGGGCATGCTGGGAGTAAGGAAGCTGGAATGTGGGCTGGGGAGGCCTTGAGCTCCTGGGAAGCTCATTTGGGGTTGGAAGTTAGACTCTCCTGTCCCTTCTGTACTTTACTCCTGCAGGGCTGGGACTACAACCAGGAGTCCTGGGAACCCCTCACCCCTGGCTTCCCCTGGCAGGGATCTGGTGGGCACTGCCCACACATTCCCAGGCTTCCCTGCCCATCTGGCCGTGGCTTCTATTGGCTTCACTACCATGCCCTCTCAGTGGCCTCATGGCCCCTGTCTGCCACCCGACTGCCCTGCTGGCTGCCTGGGGAGGGAAGGACAGACTTGGGTGAGGTCACAAGGCTTTGAGGTCAATGGGGCCTTTTGTCCCTTCAGAGGGAGTCTGTCCCAAGCCAAAGGGACAGGAGATAGATAAGAGTATCAGACAGCAAGCATGTGCCCCGATCCAGACCATGGGGAACTGGGAGAGGCTGTGGAAGTCATACTCCATTCTTTCCAGTTGGTTTCCCTCTGGTTCTCTTTCAATGCTGAGGAAGTGAAAACAAGAAGGAGGTAGCAGCAGTAGCTACCATGCTGGGCCTCTAGAACAGCTGCTGTTGGCCAGGACTAAGGTCTGATGGTGCTTTGCAAGGTCAGGGACTATCTGTCCCCAGAGATATTGATCTAGCTTTTAGGAGACTTGAGGAGATCTGGATCCCCTACTGGATACCCTACTAGCCAAAGGCATGGTGACTTGATTGCCAAACCCTAACTCTATTTTATCAACACACCTTGATCACCACAGGAAGGTTCACAAGCAGAGTTTCTGAAAAGGGAAGGGATAGTACCATCCACCAGTCTTTGGGGTTCTTGTGTGCTGTCCCCCAGGGTCCTTTCTTTCTGGCAGGCTGGACTTCTAATGTCCTCCTTTTCCACATCCCACATGGACCAGACTCTGACAGCAGCACTGCCTCAGAGATACAGGAGTGGGGCATAGGGACAAGGTCCAGCCAGGTCATTGGTATGTATCTTATTTTATCTCTTTGATAAAGTTAAAGTAAGACACTCTTGTGTCTTGATGAATGTCTTAGGCTATAACATCCTTTAAGTGAGGGTTGGGAGGAGAGCCTAAGTCTGGTCAATGTCACATTTTCAACCATTTCTTCCAGAGGCTTCAGTCACACTAAAGAAAAGCAGACCAAGATTCAAATCTCAGGCCTGCCATTTAGTAGCTGTGTGGTCTTGGACAAATATTTCCACTTCTCTGAGCTCTGGCTTCCTCTTCTATAACTTAAGAATGATAATAACAGGCTCGGCATCTGTGGCTCAATCGGCTAAGGTGCCAGCCACATACACCTAAGGTGGCGAGTTCGAATCCCCAGCCCGGGCCCGCCAAACAACAATGATGGCTGCAACCAAAAAAAAAATGGCTGGGCGTTGTGGTGGTTGCCTGTAGTCCCAGCTACTTGGGAGCCTGAGGCAGGAGACTCGCTTGAGCCCAGGAGTTGGAGGTTGCTGTGAGCTGTGATGCCATGGCACTCTACCCAGGGGGATAGCTTGAGGCTCCCTCTCAAAAAAAAAGAAAAAAAAAAGAATGATAATAGCTCCACCTCACAGAATTGTTGAAAGATTAAATGGGGAGGGAGTGGCTCACACCTGTAATCCTAGCACTCAGGAAGGTTGAGGTGGGTGGATTGCTTGAGCTCAGAAGTTGGAGACCAGCCTGAGCAAGAGCAAGACCCTGTCTCTAAGAATAACTGGGCAGTGTGGCAGGTGCCTGTAGTCTCACCTACTTGGGAGGCTGAGACAAGAGGATTGCATAAACCCAAAAGTTTGAGTTTGCTGTGAGCTGTGATGCTACAGCACTGGGGATGATAAAGCAAGACTCTGTCTCAAAAAAAAAAAAAG
The DNA here is from genome assembly GCA_963574575.1 of Galagoides demidoff. Lineage (NCBI taxonomy): Eukaryota > Metazoa > Chordata > Mammalia > Primates > Galagidae > Galagoides > Galagoides demidoff. The sequence goes on from CAUYQV010180310.1 coordinate 17,414, forward strand.
AAAGAAAGAAAGAAAGAAAAGAAAGAAGGGAAAAAAAAAGATTAAATGAGCACATGAATTTAAAAGCTCAGTCCACTGGTGAGCGCAAAATGATCAATAAAAATTAAGCACCTTCTGGCTCGGCGCCTATGGCTCAATCGGCTAAGGCGCCAGCCACGTACACCTAAGGTGGCGGGTTCGAATCCCCAGCCCGGGCCCGCCAAACAACAATGATGGCTGCAACCAAAAAATGGCCGGGCGTTGTGGCGGGCGCCTGT
>CAUYQV010180313.1:0-42750 GCA_963574575.1 Galagoides demidoff
CCAATCAAGAATGTAACTTTACTAGTGAAATCACTAACCGCCAATGAAAAGTGTACTCGTATTCGACCCTACCCTTCTTGCTTTCTGTACCCCATTAAAAACTTGCTCCACCCTGGGTTTGAGACTCTTCCTCGGTGTGTATGGCAGGAGAGTCCAGGCTCGGGCTTGGCCTGGGCCTGAAGGTTCGTCTTCAGCTTGCGTGCCAGGAGAGTCCAGGCTTTCCGGGGCCTGAATAAATCGCACCTCTTGTCTTTTACATCGGAATGTGTCTCGGACTTGTCTGCTGTGGCCATTTGGGGGTATTTTTCGGGCATAACATACTTGCTGAATTTCGGTGGTGTCCAATGTTCTGCTGAAAGGAAGGAAAAGGATTATTTCCAGCGACATGACTTGCAAATGAAGTAATTTTCCAAAGGTCAGCAACAGGACACGTTGAAATTAATCTCTTCAAGCTGAAAAAAATTGTAAGTAATTTTTTTACCCCAGTGAGACATTTTTCTTTAGGAATGCTGAGAACAATTCTTTTCTCCTTTCATCTTGCTCCAGAAACTAAGCAAAACTTGATTTAATTGAAGGTGTTAAACAGGAACAGCATTTCTAGCATTCCTAAGGGTCAAATTACTTCACTGATAACTGATTAACTTAGTTCTCGCTCCAAATAAAACCAAATGATTCTAGTGGACAATTTCCTAAGAGTGGAAGTAAAGAAAGTAAGACTGCTCAGATATTATTGATTCAGGAATCAACTACGATGGTAAACATCTCCTTTTCCCTAAAATATGGTTGAAGTGTCTAGCAAGGGAGTGAAAGGAAGGAAAAACAAGCGTATCTTCTGAGCAATCTTGATAAATGTTATTCGAGAAATGATTTTTATTCAAAACTTCAGTTACCCAGGTAAGTTAGATTACTTTAAAGTAGTTTGGTTCCCTAAAACTAGAATATCCTATATTCAATATTTTAGGAGATTTATTGTTGATAATGAAAATTTGCTTAACTGGGTGAAAAACTGTGGAAGTTTACAAAAATATAATGGTCAGGTAAGATCATTAGGGTTTGTAGCAAAAATTACTTTTACAGACCACTGTCATATGACAGAAAGAGCAGGACGTTGTTCACCAAATATGTAATGATTGTCTGTAATATTTGAAAGGGAGATATGGAAGAAGAAAAGATGAACAGGATAGATTGTCCAACTTCAGTAAGAAAGAAGACAGACTAACAATATTCAAATAATAACGATGATAATATAACAAGTGCCATATGTAAAGATGAGTCTGTATGGGTGTGAGGGGGGTTGTGTTAGGAAAGACTTTTATCAAGCAATTATTTTTTTAACATAAAACTGGTGAGGACACAAGATAAGAAACAAGAACAAAGTCAAAGGGGGTGGAAGAAAGAAACTCTATGGAGGTAGGAAAGCATGTATTGTGGTCTACAATCATGCAATAGTCTAACTTTGGAGAAATCCACGTGATGAGAAGTTGTAAATAATTAAATTAGAAATACAGTTTAGAGTCAAATAATTCAACAATAGAGCAAATAAAGACAACAGAGAAACAAGAAAAAAATGAACACATATATAATATAAAGGTAGATAGTATTAAGTGTTACACATTACAAGTAAGAGAGGGTCAGAGGATAAACAGAGAAGAGGAATACTGTTTTAGGTTGAGTAAAGCAGGGCAGCTCCTCAAGAAGAGATATTTGAGCAGAGATCTAAAATGCTGTGAAGAAATGAGCTATTTATTCAGATATTGGTGTAGGAGACGTTAGGCATGAAGAAGAAGAAGGGAAGAGGCAAGAGCAGGCTAGGTGCACTGGAGGAAGAGCAAGGAGCCCAGGATGGGGGGAGGTACAAGGAGCAAAGGCCCAGGAGTCCAACACAAAAGACAGAGAGAGGCAGAGGTCAGATCCCATAGGCCATGGGAGAGAGTCTGGGTGAAGTGCAAAGGAAAACTACCTTAAAATTTATAGCAGATCTTACTGATATTTTAAAAGGATCTCTGGCTACCATGCAACAATAAATTAGAGGGTGTTAGTGATCACGAAGGTTGGAAGTAGGGGGACTAGGAGAAGACTCCTAGGAGCTAAGTGCTCAGCATACCTAACTGATTTCAGTATCCATTTATAGAAGAATAAAAGAGCCATTCAGAAATTGTCTCCTTTTCCTTTGACCTCCAGAGGTTTTGCACTGCTTCCACATAGTTATATTTTCCTAACAGACACTAACAAACACTTCAGGCAAAGCGGGAAAGAGCCCCTTTGCAACTGCTGACAATACTCTTTTACTCTAACCCAAACCAGAAAGTCTGGGAGCTTCTCACTCTTTTCTCTGTGCAGTCACAGGCCCATGCACTTTTATAAGAAATCATGGGTATAGGCGCCGGCCCCATATGCCAGAGGTGGTGGCTTCAAACCCAGCTCTGGCCAAAAATTGAAAAAAAAAAGAAAGAAATCATGGGTATTTAACAAGAGCTAGGCACCACAGTCTGATTTTTCAGAACACACTAGCTGGGCTAAACCTGGTGAAATATGTAGCTTGAGAAAATAGAGTACAGAACAATTGAGACTTGAAGGTTCTAGAAGTTTGAGTCATCCCAACTGATTCTACACAGAAACCAAGGCAAAAGTCACTTATCATCAAGTCACTTAGAAAGTACATTAAACTAGAACTGCCACATTTAGTAAATAATACAGAACTCCCAACTACATTGGAATTTGAGATAAACAATGAGTAATTTGGGGTGCAAATATATGCCATGCAATATTTGATGCACACTTTTACTAATGAAATTATTCATTGTTTACTTCAAATTCAAATTTCACTGTGTACCCTATAGTATTACAGCAACCGTAACGGTAAGGTCATACTCTCAAAAAAGACAGTCATATATATTGGTCTAATTCTATGATTTTTTTTCAACAAAATAAAAATGCTGATGATATATATTCTATATTTATTATTGTACTAGAAATAGAGAACAATGTAGCCTTAAGAGACACCATTCACACCACTTCTATACAAATCTCGTTCTAAAAACATAGTTCATTATATTAACACAGTAGAACCTCTGTAGTTGACCCTCTCTATTGACCATCTTCTTACTTTGACCTAATTTTCATAGACTGGACATATACCACATGTACATATCAGTACAAGCAGCCTAATTCCCTATATTGACCATCTCCATATGTTGACCAATTTGTTACAGTACCTTGAAAGACCCACTTAAAGAGGTTCAATTGGTATTATAATTTTATATTGTAGTTGACTAAGGAGCCAAGAATCAATTGTATGCAATTAAAATAACTTAGAATATGGTTTGCATACTATAAAATTAAGAACTTATGGCTAAGGCGCCAGCTACATACACCTAAGGTGGTGGGTTCAAATCCAGCCCGGGCCTGCCAAAACAATGGCGGCTGCAACCAAAAAATAGCCGGGCATTGTGGCGGGTGCCTGTGGTCCCAGCTCCTTGGGAGGCAGAGGCAGGAGACTCACTTGAGCCCAGAAGTTGGAGGTTGCTATGAGCTGTGATGCCACAGCACTCTACCCAGGGGGATAGCTTCAGTCTGTCTCAAAAAAAAAAAAAAAAAGAACTTATTCATATATCTACTCAAAAATCATCATCTTTTACATTTAAAATTATTGCTTTTATTTTGTATTTTTCAAGGAAACCAGGTATGGCTTCAGATAATATGGACATATATTACTTTTAATAGAGTATTTTATATGATTCAATGTTCTCTTCTTTCTTGGTGTATCAATTATAATCTTTTTTAAAAATAATTTTTGTAGTTGGCCTAGGGTTTAAAATGCATGCTACAATAACTTGAGTCCACCTTCAAATGACACTACACCACTTCTTGTGTAGTGCCATATTTTCATTACAATATTTTAAGTCCTCTCTCATTGCTGCCCTTCATTTTACTTATCCATAAGATATAATTAGCAGCATATTACTTAAACAAACAACCACCTTTTAGAACAATAAATAAAAAGCAAAATAATTTTGTGCCTATTTTTGCTTTGATGTTCTCCCTTTCTTTTTGCAGATCCAAGTTTTGGCCTATATGTATTTTTCCCTTTTACCCAAAGAGTTTTCAGCCTTTCTTTTGGTGATGTATTCCCTAATACATTTTTGACTGTATGAGAAAGTATTTCTTCTGCAGTTTGAAAGATACTTTCACTGGATATAGGTTAGCAGGGTTTTTTTTTTTTCCTTTGAATGTTTTATAAAGATTTCACTCCACTCTTTTCCTGAGTGCATGATTTCTGCTCAGAAGTCTGCTGTAATTCTCCTCTTTGTTTCTTTGTTCCTCTATGAATAAAGTTTTCTTTCCCCCAAGATTTTCTCGTTACCTTTATCTTTTGCAGTGTGAATATGGCATTCCTTAGGGATTTGTTTCATTTTGTTTAGGATATGTATTCTGCTTGGGGTTTTCTAAGTATTTAGATCTGGTTCAGTAACTGACTTTCATTTTGAAAATTTCCCAACCTTTATTATTTCAAATACAGTACATTCCCCCCTCATCCACAGGGCACTTGTTTCACCCCAAGTGGCTGCATAAAGCTGTAGATAGAACTTAATACTACCTACATCATGTCGTCGTTTCCTACATGTACATACCTATAATAAAGTCTAACTTATAAATTAGGCACAGTAGAATAACAATAATAATCAAATAGACAATTATAGTAAAATTTCAGCTATGTGAATATGGTGCCTCTCTCCTTTTAAAAATAATGTTACTGTGGTTTGCTCACCTATTTTCCTCCTGTAATTGGTTATAGGTAATTGAAATCACAGAGAGTGAAACCCCAAATGGGAATGGGTTGCTGTGCTATATTTCTGCTCTGTTCTTTCTTCTTCTAGTCTTCCAAGATACGTATGTCATAATTCTGAAATTTCCCTCTACTTCTGGGATGTAGTTTTTTGTCTGAATTCCTTTCTTCTTTGTGTTTTAGCTTGAAAAGTTTCTACTGATTTATCTTCATATTCATTAATTCTTTCCTTGGCTGCATTAAATCCACCGATGAGTCTATTTAAGCCTCTTTATTTCCATTACAATGTATTTGTTTTCTGTAATGTTCTTTTGATCTCTCTTCATGGTTCCCATCTCAAGTCTTGATCTATAATAGAAACACTTGTCAATTATCCTACCATCCTACAAATTGATTCTAATTGCTGAAGTTCTCTCTGTGCATATGATCATGTCTGGAATCCCTGACCTAAAGTATAAATATAGTGTGTATGTTGTGGCAACTGCTAGCATCACCTGCACTCAGCATCTATCTGGAGTTTTTCTCAGATTTTTTTCTTTTTTTGAAACAGAATCTTAGTTGTTCCAGCCAGAGTGCTGTGGCATCATAGCTCACAGCAACTTTAAACTCTTGGGCTTAAAGTTACCTTCTTGTCTCAGTCTTCCAAGTAGTTGGACTATAAATCCCCACCATGATGCCTGGCTAGTTTTTCTATTTTTTAGTAGAGACAGTTTCTCACTCTTGGTCTGGCTGGTCTCAAACTCCTGAGATCAGGCAATCTACCCACCTTGGCCTCCCAGAGTGCTAGGATTACAGGCGTGAGTCACCACATCTAGTTTGGCACTCCTTTTATTGTCCTAGTTGTATTTATAAAAGAGTAATCAGAAGAAAATTCTTAGAGGTGATGATTAATGAAGATTTTAAAGTGGGGATAAGCTTTCTATAGAGTTTTTTCCCACCATTTGGAACCATATGGCATTTTATAGGTAAAAAATAAAATAAGTACAGGCAGTCCCTGAGTTACAAACATCCAACTTACATACAACTCTCACTAATGAAAGGAGGCTATTACAGTAATCCCCAAGTTACAAACTTCTGACTGACAGAGAACTCACATGAATGGAGGTTTTTACAGGTAGTAGGTAAATGTACCTGTTCTAACTTATATACAAATTCAACTCAAGAACAAACCTACAGAGTCTATCTCGTTAGTAACACAGGGGCTGCCTGTAATCCAAATTTCACCTAGCTTTACCTTATTATGTAGAATGAAAGAAACCTCCTAATGAGAGCAAAGGCATAAATGAGAAAACATTTGTATTTCAGAAAAAAGAGAAATATATTATATTGTCCATTGTCACAGAAGTGCTTTAGATTCAGTGAAAAAAAAATTGTCAGAGTTATTCCAAAAGGAATCACAGGGCATCTAAACAAATGAAATGGGGAAATTTACTATAACTTCTGAAATAATTCTATACCGTCACAGTTAAATTCAAGAACTTGAACTTGGGTGTAAGTGACTAAGCCTTGACTATTGAGAGTATAAAATTCCATAGTAAGTTCAGTTAATATATAAATGTGGATGCCCATATAGTTATTTCTTGAGCACTATGTGCATGAAGTTATCTACCTTATTTTTATTGACATTTAATACATAACATTGTATGGATAATTGCTTCTCAATTGTCAGTTAGGAATATCCTAGGTACATGGAAACAGGTATCTAACATGATAGACGTATAGGTTGATAGGAAGATAGATACAGTATCTATACAGGTGCAGTATTTGCACATGTGCAAATATAAAATAGAGCAAGTCTAAGTTATCACCATTTGGATATATGCAAACACCTTATTCTGGTTGGCTCTAAATATCTATTCTTCCCTGCCAAGAAGCAAGCTAATTTAGTTCTATCAGGTAGTCACAGTTTAGTCCAAAAATATTTTAGTCTAAAAAAAAATGAGAATATCAGTGATGATTCTGTTTCAGTCTTCTCTCAAGACTTTCTACTTCTCGTGTTTCCATCCCTTAATTTTCTTCCTGATACTAAGTTTAATTTAACAGAATACACTTGTACTATTTTGAAAATAATGCTGAAAGGAAAGGGAGTCCAGTACCATGGGTTAAGGATCTGTCTCTGAAAATGGGTAGTTGTGTGGCTGGCTCAGGGAAACCCTCTGCCCGCTGACAATGCTGGTGTCTTGACTTGTCCAGGTGTTGCCTCCATAGTACAGCAGGTCAAGATTTTTCAGATGGGCTGGTGAGTCTCCTTTCTCAACATCAGAAGTTAGAAACTCTCATGCGGTCATTTGGACGGCCTTCATAGGCTATTGTAGTGGAATAGGAAGTTTCTATCAAACATGACTCCAGTCCAGCTGTCTTTCTCAATGTCTTCTCAAAATTACAGGAAACCTACCAGTAGTCTATCACTTACTACTTGTTCAGTCGTGGCTTGTGACTTGTCCCCTCTATTTCCCTGTTGTTTTCAAGTATAACCACTTCCAAGAGTAACCAAGTAATGTCCTGCTAACTCTCAGTAGAGGCTGCATGAGAAAAAAGGTGTACTATGAGCCCTTAATACACCTTTGTTAAAAATAGAGAACATTAGATACAGCATTGCTGAGTCAGCTCAGCATAGGACTGGGATTTTTAGTATTTCTGAGAAAGAAGAAGTGTGCCAATCTTATCTATGCAAGGATAAGGTTAAAGTGACCATTCTAGTCTGTACCACCCGAAGAACATGGGTTGTGAGCTGGATCACTTGGAATTGAATCTTGTTCCACTACTTATTGTATATCCTATCATGTAAGTTACATTCTCCATTATTCAAGCAACCCTGTCTATATAGTGGGGTTACTAAAGGTAACTTAGTCATAGGATTTTGAAATGAACTTATAAGTTAATTTATGTAAAATGCTTAGAAAATGCCTAACACAACTTCAGAGTGGGCAGTAACATCTATATAACATTGAGTTTCATTCCCCTCCCCAAAAGGTCTTATATATTAAGCCTAAATATCTACTTTTTCCAGTTAAGGATTGAAAGGGATAGTTAATGTTGTATGCTAAAACACATTATGACTTACGGGGAAAAAACATATTACTAATTACACATTACTACATAATATGATTAATTGGTATATAGTATTGATATTAGTAATATGTAACTGATTCTAAGTAGTGGTTCCTTGTGTTGCCTATCAAATATAACATGTGGAAATCAAGATCTAAATATACATTTGAGCTTTAGAGGAATTTAACTTATATAGTGTAAGACAAAAGGTTTAGTTTCCAATGAAGGAAGATTTGGTTTGGTCAGAGTAGTATATAAAATACTGCCTTACATTAGCCATGGGAAACTTGATTTTCTATGAATATTGAAAAGAAAGGAAAGAAGGAAGGAGAAACAAGGAAAAAGGAATAGTAACCAGTAGGACATTTTTCAACTTTATTTTTTAATCTCTAAGACAAAAGTAAAATTTATTGGTTTCAAGATATGATTATATTCAGTTGCATTATTTGTACCTATTATGTATTCATTAATCTTTCCTGTAGAATTAACGTTTGGTTACCAATCCATTCAATTTAGCCCAGACTGAACTCTTCACTATCTTTCTTTATGAAGATTTAAAGAAATGACAGGCAGAACAATCCCATCAGAATTTCTCCACCAGACACAGTTGATCAAATGCAACTTATAGTTTTCATTTTCTATTTTTTTCATCATAGAAGGGATGAATTGTGTTAAAATTTCTTCCTGAGCTCCAGATGCTGAGAAGTAGGCAAGAAATAGCAGTTTCTTCTCTTTTGTTTTCTCATGCAAAGATTTGGGAATATAAAAAACTCCCAACTTCCATTTTAAGGATTTGAATTTTGAATTGTAAAAGCGTATCTTCCTCATTTCATTCTCTTACACAATCGATTAATAGTGTAAACAGTACCAAATCTGTTAAATATTGTGCAAAATATGAAATTGTGAACATTCTGAAAATACTGACATCCTAACCAAATAATTAAATTACTTCTAAAAATGGATATTAAAAATAACAAAAATTCCATTTTGATTATTAGTGTTAATGAGCACAACATAAATAAAACACAGATTTGATTAGATTTGAAGAAAACGTAATTTTAAACTGCCTACAAAAATGACTTCAAGATATTTATCCCAATGAAGGATATATTACTTTCAATAAATTTCACAAGTTCTAATACATCATAAAACAAAGACCTCAATCAATACCACACAGAATTAACCTTGCAATCCTGGCTAGGGCCAACTGACTCAATTACAGGAGTGTAGTAAGTAACCCACTTTAAGGAAGAAGCCAGTTATTTGGGGAAAAAGGCAATTTCTGTCTTTGAGCTAGGCAGCAGCTTCTCAGTTCCAAATAATTATTGTGTAGGACTGTTGGAATGTTGGAATGTGGAACGTAGAATAAATCTTCACTTTTTCACAAGAAACTGGAAACCAATAATATCCCCGCTTTTTAATGTTGGCAATAATTCTAAAGAATTTTAATTATGATTCAGGATAAACAAAACATCTTCTCAGGCCAAATTAAGCCAGCTGGGGACCAGTTGGTGAGTCCACACCAACACTCATCATATTTTTCTGCTTCTGTTGATTTGCTCGTAACCTTCCCTCAGCTGAGCATACACTTTCCACTCAGTTGGCCATCTCCTGTCTGCAAGAGCTCTTTTTCACCTGTTAAAGATGAAAATAATGCCTACTTCTTGGCGTCTGTCCAATACTACCCCTATGCTTGCTACTATTTATGCCCTTTATATTAAAAATATGAAAATGACAGCTGAATAACTAACCATACACCCATACAAGAGAAAAGCACAATTAAATTAAAGTGGGGGAGGAGGAAGGAGGGTAGGAGAAAAGGAGGAGGGAGGAGGATTGGAATGCTCTCACCTAACTGGCACAGTGTAAGGGTAAGGGAACATCTCCTGTGTGAAGGGCTCAACTACAACTTGGATTCTACCTCACAAATATAAACCATGTAACCTAATTGTTTGCACCTTGTATTAATCTGAAATAAAAAATAAAAATAAAAAAGATAAGAAAAGGGAAAAAAGTAATTGCATGTCTTCTATCTACATTGATTCTAAAACCTGAAAGGCAGTATTGATATCTCATAGAAAATGACATCTACATTTATTTAGGACAATATCTTATATATAACAGAAGTTAGATATATAATTAGTGAATGAAAGAATAAAGAAAACAAGGTGCAGGAGTAGGTACTAAAATCGTTGGTGAAGAGGTACAGTGTGGCTATCAATAATAATTACAAATTTATTAAGTAAGACTAACCACAACACAATAAATTTAGAAACCCACGTGAGGGTCATTTATGAAAGTGAATGTGTCTAAGAATCCAGAGGTAATAAGACCTTGACAAGCCCTAAATATTAATGCAGCAAGCTCTTAAAAAATCTATTTCAAGCCAATCTTTAGATAATGACAACATTCTAATGGTTTTTTATTTTACATAGCATTATCTACTTTATAAAGCATTTTCATGTATTATCCTGTTTGATAAATACAACTGGCTTAGAAGAAAAGACAAAACCTGATGTCTGTTTAATAATGGGACATCAATTATTAGAAAAATGAGCTAACATGATGAATTTTTACTATTCGCAAGCAATGGAGATTGGACTTAACCCCAGGTCTCTGTTGACCTCTCTAAGTTTCTTTTCACTACACCCTGTAGCTGGTCACAGGTTTACAGTACATTAATATACCTCTGTGGCCACAGTAGGGATTTATCTAGTCCCTCAATTTAAAATGTAAGCCCAATTGTACAAAAGTTATTAATGAAGAATTAAAATGTATTTCTTCATAGTCGGACCTGGATGGAGCATTTGTTAGTCTTTTCTTGGCATCTCCTTTAAATTTTCTTCAACGGTGCTAATTTCTATCGGAGGAGGGTACGCTTCTGGGGAACCTAAATCTCAGCTTCATTTTTGGAGCACATTACCTGGATTAAGACAATAAGCACTTCTTTGGCTGTTTCTAGTGATTTATTTAGCTGAGGGCATGTGATATAAGCTGATTTACTCAGAGTGAAACCAAGGACGTTTCTATCAAAAATGGAAAAATTCACATTTTCTTCTATCCTGAGCAGGACTGAAGAAAAATGCAGGCCGGTAAGTACTGGTCTCGACCCTGAGAGCAGGGGAATCAGGTTTAAAATGAAGCCCTCATCATTTAGGACAAATCACAGAGCTAGAACCTGGGCCTTTGGTAGTATCATTGTGATGGATCAAGCCTTGCATGACCTGATTCAGTTACAGAGCCTGGAAATTATTTCATTAAGCTCAGGTCAGCATTTTAGTTATTGACAATTGAACACATTCTAATTGTTGATACATTTACCAGTTCTGAAATGAAAATAGTTTCAGTCTCCCTCAGTAATCTGTTCTTATAGCTGAAAGAATGTGACCCACATTCACAGACAGGATCCAAATCCCCCAACTTACTATCAGTGAGCACATTATGCTTACAGAACTTTTTTTTAATTTAAGGTTTGATTTCTTGTTAAATCCCCAGTGGAGTCACAATAACTGGCTACATCTCTGTAGAAGAAATAGTTGTTTACTTTTTCATTCATACTCCAATCTCAAATTCCTCAATTAAATAGCTTTAATCCCTTGTCTTTTTTCATAGATCTTGTCTTTAAGACTTTATGTACTTTCCTCATGGGTCAATTTGGATTTATGTAGCCACATCGTTATTCAGTGATCCCTAGAAATGGACGAAATACAAATTTTGTAATCTACAAAAAATTGGGAGACAAATAAATTGGGATTGGGAAAATCTGTACCTCTTTAAGACTATACCTTTATTATCATGTAACTTATTCTAATATCTCATTTTCTGAAATAAATCTTTCTGTATGGATTTCATAACACACTTATCACTAATAGTTTTTATCTAAAATAATAATGATTGGTTTTTAAATTAAAATAAATAATTTCTTTGAGCATTGCTTCTTATTTATTTTTTAAAATCTTTCTCCTAAATTTTGGATAATGCATTACTTGGTGGATAATCAGTAAGCATTTTTTAAAAATGAATCATAAATGTTCTCGGTGGTTGCCAATTTTATTGTTGTAGAATAAGCAAATCAACATTTTTCATAAATAAAATGTAGTATGTGATCAGAAATTATTTTATAATATTAATTCATGATTTGTCTATGTGTACCCATCATTTTCCCTAAAATATGGAACTATTAAATAGTAATAATAAACATAAATGACAGCCACCACTTCTTGAAAACTTGTGATGAGCCAGACACTATTCTGAGTGCTTTGTCTGATTAACAATTAATTTAATACCTACAGTTCACCTATAAGGCACACATTATCATCTCCCTCATTTCACAGAGAAGGAAAGAAAGGGTCTTAAGTTTCTATATAGAAATATTTAATAGTCTTGGCATAGACTTTAATAGGCTTGGCATAGCCACGCATAGTTACATAACTAGTGCGCAGCCATGCCAAGATCCAAACCCCAGCAGGCTAGCAAAATGAGATATCCTATAAAATCTGGGGGTACACATCATTTTCAGGGGTCCTCAAACTTTTTACACAGGGGGCCAGTTCACTGTCCCTCAGACCGTTGGAGAGCTGGACTGCAGGCCCTGAGAGGAGTCAGCTGCTAAGCAGGACAGGCAGCGGTGGCAAAAACACCCAGCGGGCCAGATAAATGTCCTAGGTGGGCCGCCTGTGGTCTGCGGGCCGTAGTTTGAGGATGCCTGATTTACATCCTACAGGAAGTATAGAGGCCTCCAAAAGAAAGAGGGGAGGATGTGAAATTCAAGGTTACCTAGTACCTGCAAAATTCCTTCTATACTATAATCTCCAGGTCTCCAACAATTTCCTGACAATATTTGCTTTCCTTCTACCTCTCTCTGAAACATGTTACTATCTTCTATGATTTTATATGCTTTCAGCCTATAAATTACCTTGTTATCTTCCCAATTGTGTGCTTTTTCCTTTCTGGGTCAGCACAAATGTGTGGACTCTCTAGCAGTCTGAATTACTTGAAAACCCTGGAGTTCTAACATTCCCATCTCCCTGCCTCATGACTCTGGCTCTTTGACAGCAAGTGTTATAAAAATTAACATCATTAGTCACCGGAGTGGCCTCCTGAGTTCAGACTATAGGACTTGGGGTGAGCTTCATTTTTCAGGGCTTTAGATTTATAATGTCTGAAATTTATCATGTGGGTAATAACTGTCCAGAAATTGAAGATGGCCCTTCCTCCTCTCTCCAGGGCTAAACTGAAACAAGAAAATCAATCCCTGGAGTAAGGAAAAGTGGTGTTGGATGTGGACTCAGTAATTACTGAGTGATTATTTTATAGGAACTAGATAGTTTCCTCTTTGAAGGGCAGAATATTTTGACCATCTGAGGGTAACCTGGATCAGAGGTAGGTATGGGGCAGAGTTCTTTCTTTGCTCGGACTTGCACAGCTCTTCCCAGAGCTACTTCAAATTTTAAATGAGGCCTTGGAATACAGGGAGTTTATAACCAGAGCAGATCTCAAGTCCAGGCTTCCCCGACCAACAGATCGTCCTAATTACAAACCAGAACATTGCATTGCCCCTTCTATTTGTTATCACAGTAATTTTAAAGAGACTAGAAACCTTTAAGTTTAATCTACCTGAAGCCTAATATAATTATACTTGTTACAATTGACCACAAGCGTATTTTTACTTAATTGTCTATGGAATGTTACTGCTGCCTGCAATTCCACGGCTATGTTGCAGTGTTATTCAGCTACTTGGCTTCTAATTCTGGAATGACTGAAGAGAGAAACAAATGACCTAACTGGGAACTGAATTTATTTAGCCCTTGATAAGGGCCCTATGTCTTTACAGTTGTTGGAATTTCCTTGTCAATATGTTTTTCTGATAGCTTTGCTTTTAACATCTAGGAAGTATATGATTACAAGTATGTCTTTAAAAGAACCAACTCTATTAAGATTACCATTAACGGGATTATCCACTTTTAAAATGATTGATGCTTAGTTGACACCTCAATTCTTCATCTCATAACTGCTAAAAATATAAAATGACTAGATCCTTAATATTAGACTACAGTCTCATTACTATTGCCATGCAAAATATTAATCAAGGTCAGTCAAATAGTGATCCATTATTGTGCTAACAATACCATGGATGCTAAAATATATCTATGTAGCCAACTGGCCAGCTAAAACAAAAAAATAACAATTCAACCAAGACAAACTTTGGGTTTAAAAACATTGGAGAAGAAATTCTATTTGCTCACGTTTCCCTGGCATTTATAATTGCTATTCTTAACACAATTATTTTTCCTTTAAAGCAAAGAAATTTTTGTCTTCCTACATAATTTCACCCACGCTTCTTTGATTATACGCTCTAAGATAATAACCACAGTTGCCAGTAGAGGTTTAGGGATTTTATAAACATCAATCAGTGTCACAGCTACAAGTAGATAAATCAAAGGCTACATCAATAATTCCTGATGAGCCCTCACGATGACACCAGTCAGTTATTACATCAAGGAACATTTTAGATTAAAAGTAAAATGCACTGCATCTTTATCCAGGCTGAAAGGATTCTACAGGTACTAACTGCCTGGAGTAAAGAAAGAAAAGAAAAAAGACAGGGTATTCTTTAAATATCTCACATAGAGAGAGATTTTAGACATGATCCTAATTCCTGTTTCTTTATCTTTAGACCAAAATAGCACAGCTCATTGGCTCTGGAAATCCTGGTGAACTGAGACAGAACAGGCGGAGTTAGGAGTCTTTTATGCCTACAGATTGGAAGCAGGTGGAGCAATTTGCTCTGTAATTGGCTACTCTTAGACCCCACCTTAATCCTTCCCATGTGTTCTAATGAAATGGGTGAGGTGAGGGACAGGGGAGTGGGAGGGGTTTCCCCACTTGATAAAGGAATATGTCTGGTGCAGGAGCCACAGGACATACACATCCAGAGCAGCTGTGACAGAGGCCATCTAAAAAGGGCACACTGTGAGGACAACAGTGCTTTACTTGTCCCTCTCACTCCAAGTCAAAAACCCTATAAATCTGGCTCTGTTGTATGCTTGACTTGACATCAGAATTGAGTAAGTGGCCAGGCATAGTGGTTCATGCCTGTAATCCTAGCACTCTGGAAGGCTGAGGTGGGTGGATTGTCTGAGCTCATGGGTTCAAGACCAGCCTAAGCCAGAGTGTGACCTTGTCTCAAAAAATAGCCGGGTTTTGTGGTGGGTGCCTGTAGTCCAAGTTATTTGGGAGACTGAGTCAAGAGGATCCCTTGTGCCCAAGAGTTTGAGGTTGCTGTGAGCTGTGATGCCATGGTACTCTACTGAAGAGGACAAAGTAAGACTCTGTCTCAAAAAAAAAAGAAAGAAAGAAAGAAAGAAAGAAAAAGAAATTAAATAAGTGGAAGGACTCTACTCTTGAGCTTTCCAAAGTAATTAAAATGAGTTATTAAAATTTCTACATCTTCAGCTAAGGCACCAATTACAGACAGTGATAAAAGCGTTTCTGGTTAAAAGTAACACACTGTAGTTTCTACCAACAAATAATGCTTCCAATGAAGACTCTAGGTTATATTAAATGCCTCGCAGTCAGCTCCTATGCATGTTGGAATCCATCAGGGTTATTCCTACCATTGCCTGAAAAAGGGAAGGTTCATGGAGAGAAATTATACATTAAGTCTGTCTCTAAGAATTCTTTTTAAAAAATGTTTTAGTTTTAAACTTTTGAAAGTTGATTCAAGAAGCAAGCCATTCACATACTTCAGGGCATTATAGCCATACCTTGTCTTATGTGTGTGTGTGTGTGTGTGCGTGTTTACTTCATAGTTATTGCATTTTTTTGAAGGTTTGTGGTAACCCTGTGCCGTGTATGTCTATCTGTAAGATCTTTCTGACAGCATTTGCCCACTTTGTGTCTCTAAGTGTTCAAATTAACAGTTTCACATCTCTCACTTTAAATCAAAAGATAGAAATTATTAAGCTTAGCAAGGAAGATATGTCAAGAGCTGAAATAGGACAAAGCTAGGTCTCCTGAGCCAAGCAATTAGCCATGTTGTCAAGGAAATGACAAAATTCTTCAAAGAAATTAAAGGCCCTACTCCAGTGATAACAAAATGATAATAAAGAGAAACAGCCCTATGGTGAGTGTGGGGAAAGTATTAGTGGTCTGGGTTGAAGATCAAATGAGCCCCCAGCATTCCTTTAAGCCAAAGCCTAATCCACAGCATGGCCCCATATCTCTTCAATTCTATAAAGGCTGAGAGAGGGAAGCAAGCTTCAGAAGAAAAGTTGGAAGCTATTAATGGTTGATTCTCGAGGTTTAAGGAAAAAACCCTTCTCCATAACAGAAAAGTATAAGGCACAGCAGCAAGTGCTGATATAGAAGGTACAGCAAGTTATCTAGATCTAGCTAAGATAACTGATGAAAGTGGCTTCATTAAACAATAGATAATTAATAGAGACAAAACAGCTTCATAATAGAAGACAAGGCCATATAGGATTTGCAAGGCTAGAGAGGAGAAGGCAATGGCTGACTTCAAAGATCCAGAACTTCAAAGGACAAGCTGATTCTATTGTTAGGGAATAATGTGGCAAATGACTTTAAATTGAAGTGAGTGCTCATTTACTATTCTGAAAATCCTAGGACCCTTAAGAATTGTTCTAAATCTACTCTGTGTTCTCTAAATGGAACAGCAATGTCTGGATAACACACATCTGTTCATAGCCTGGTTCACTGAATATTTTAAGCTCAACGCTGAGATCTACTGCTCAGAAAAAAAAAATTCTTTTCACAAAATTACTGCTCCTTGACAATGCAAGGACTCAGATGGAAATAGACAAGGAGATTAGTGTTATTTTTATGCTGCTAACGGCGTCCATCCTGAAGACCACAAGTCAAGGAATAATTTTGACTTTTAAATCTTATTACATAAGAAACATTCTGTTAGGATATAGCTGATGTAGTAATTTCTCTAATGTATCTAGACAAAGTGATTTGAAAACTTTCTGGAAAGGAATGACCATTTCAATTGTCAATAAGGACATTTGTGTTTCATGGGAGGAGGCCAAAACATCCACATTACAGACTCAGGGAAACGTTCCAGCCCTCATCAATGGCTTTGAGGGGTTCAAGACATCAGTGGAAGAAGTAACTGCAGATGTGGTAGAACTAGCAAGAGAGCTAAAATTCGAAGGGAAATCTAAGATCAAACTGAATTGCTGCAACCCCATGTTCAAACTTGAAGCATGAGCAAGGAAAGGGGTTTCTTGAAATCTGCTACTGGGGAAGATAATTGTGAATACAGTTGAAATGGCATGAAAAGAAGAACATTAGATAACTTAGTTGCTAAAGCAGCTACAGGGTTTCAAGAAGATTGACTCTAATTTTGAAACAAGTTCTACTGTGGGTAGACCGCTGTCAAACACCGTCACAAGCTACAGAGAAATCTTTTATGAAAGGAAGAGTCAATTGATGCAGCCAATTTCCCCTGATCAGTTAGCAGCCATCAACCTCAAGGCAAGACCCTCCACCAACAAAAAGATTATGACTCCCTGAAAGCTCAGGTAATCATTAGCATTTTTTAGCAATAAAATATTTTGATTTATCACATATATACTTTTTACACATATGCTATTGCACAGTTAATAAAGTACTTAAGTAATATAAACATAGCCTTTACATGCCTGGAGTAACAAAAGAAATTGTGTTACTTACTTTATTTCAATATTTGCTTTATTGGGTGATGTGAAACTGACCTACAATATCTTTGAGGTTATGTCTGTATGAACAAAGGTCACCCAGATTGCAGTCTACCAACTCTCAGTTCAATATGAGCTTTCAGACTATACGTGACATTATGTACATTATTTTGAATATCATCTTTGTGTAAAACAGAAGTTACTATGGAAACTCCACCATTTTTTGCTGGCAGTGGTTGAAACACAGGTATGCTGAGTCCCTTGATAAAACTGACAAATTCATCTCACATATTCTCTCTCCCCAAAAAGTTAAAATAATACATCATGAATCTTCCAAGAGTACTTAAATCAGAGAAAGATCTGGAATAAAAAATATTTCTATTACCCAGATGCTAATTTCTTTTACTATGGAAAGTCAACTTCCTTTGATTAATGAATTGAAGATCTCAAATTTACCTAGGATTGTGCTGAATTGGATACTTCCATATGTCACAAAGGATTCCCAAATGTGTCCATGTTTCCATAAATTTCATCCTTCTTAAATTTCCATAAAGTTTATGTAACAGAAAGAAAAGAAAAATATATAAAATGGAATGGGTGATTTTAAGGTACTTGCTAAAATCGTTATAAACAATTCAAAATAATTCAAACAAATTTCATCATAATAGATTTCTAAGGTAGTCTTTGGAATCAGTCTCCAGAGCCAATATTCCATTTGAAAATCCTAAAAATGAAAACTGTTATATTTTTAGGTGATTATGTGACGTATTTCATTCAAATTGATGGTTTTTGGAAGATCTCTCTGAAATGTTTACGTTTTTAGTTCCAATAATTTCTTCTCTTATAAAATACAAATCTTCTTAAACTGAAAAAATCAAATCAGAGAACTCTTGCCTTTACAATTTTTTTCTTTTTTATAGTTTTTGGCTGGGACTAGGTTTGAACCCACCACTACCTCTGGCATATGGGGCCGGCACCCTACCCCTTTGAGCCACAGGTGCCGCCCACCTTTATAATTTTTAAAAATCTTTCTCTGAAAGATGAATTCCAGTCATCCTTAAACTATTTTAGCAGCTTTTAAGGTAGTCTCAAAATATAATCTATTTTCATAAACATAAATTCTTAACTCTTGATTATAAACACTTTTATATGTTCAATATTACCTTAATATTTACATTTAAGTTTCTTTCTTAACAGATAAGAGTAAATCACCCAATTTAATATCTTCTGTGAAAAGGAAGCAGATTTTAGACACAATTATGATACCACTGCATCTAACCTCTTTCTCATCTTATCAGGAAAATGGCTAAGAATAGGATAAGCTCTAAGATGTGCTCATTGATCTTGCCTTGATTCTACAAATAGATTTTGATGGTGTACCAGCATGTTCAATCTTGATATAGATCATATGCTATTATGGTATCAACAATGTCTATTTCATAATATTCCCTGAGGACACAGACTCGGGGGAAGTTCCCAGCAGATAAAATTTCCTTATCATATGATATAATAGCTAAGTTAGGCTCACCCTGCTTTTTAAATATGTAAATAATTTATAAACTCTTGTAGATTAACATCCCACAAGTAGACAAAAAAAGTGTTTCACGTTGGAGGTTTGGTTTATTATCAAAAACCAAGACTCAATACAAAAATCAAATGAAAAACTGTTACTAATTATTGCCAGAAAGAACAATTTAACATCAATAGTTGCAAATTAAATCAAGATTTTTGACAGAATTTAACTAAGTTTAAATTAATAATATATACCACTTTTCAACATGTTAATCAACTCTGTCATTTCTGAATATTTTTCTGTAGTTCATCTTAAAATGTATATAAGGTAGACTTCCCCCAAAGGGGTGGAGGATAGACATTTGTGGATATTAATTAACAACAAAGTAACCAAATAATAATGGCATATCTTAAAAAGAAACATTACATCAAAATCAGCTCTTCAATACAATATATCCAAAACTTGCCTAAGGAACTTAGCAGTGAAAAAGCTCTCTTTTGAAAATAAAAATGGCCTTGCCCAAAGGTTCTGCTATAGACAATTCTCTTTAGAAATAAGATGGCCCTTTACCACTTGGTTATAAGTATCTATAGTTTATTTGGCCTGTGCCATATCATCAATAGAGTTAGTATTTTTGAGAATATTTATTTTGTTTACTTCAAATCTTAGTAACAGTTCAGCCCTTGTGGCTATGAATAAAACTTCATTTTATTTATTTATTTATTTTAGCTTTTTACATTTCTTTTATTAAATCATAGCTGTGTACATCAGTGCAATCTTCATTTTAGTTTTTAGGTATTTATGTATGTATACATGTGAGCTTGTGCTTATTTATTTTTCTCAGGATATTTACTGACATGACTATAACTTGCTCCAGAACATGTTATGGAGATATAAGGGCTTATTTACAAAGGTTTCCCCAACTTATTCCTGAGCTGTGACATGCAGGACCTCCCTACACTGAGGTCCCCGTCAGTGCCACACCAGGCCAGAACACCTAGGGATCTCCTGTCGTTTAGGTTCCTTAGACCAATGTGCTTTTTTTCTCATTCTAGGGGAGCTTCAGATTCAATCTGAGGAATAAGGCCACTACTGATTTACAAATGTGTGATATTCTCAGCTTCTGGTCACGTTAAATCTGTTTCAAAACCAGTCATGGTCTAATTGTGTTTTCTTACACATGACAAAAATTACACTGAAAGTCTTTTTCTGATCCCTTAACATCATACCACTCTTGGGTGTCTGCGGGTAATGTGAGCCACTATTTCTTCTCGCAAGCCTAGATGAGAGCAGCCTCTCTTCCTCACATAAATTGAGTATTAACTAAAGAAATTATGTTCCCTTTAGGATATCTGTTGTTTTCGCTCAGAGTGAAATTCATAGTTAAAAATTGGATAATCTATAAATCAGAGGACCATAAGAGACAAAATTAAATTATAGCTGAAATAAAATAGATTTATCTCAGAGCTAGTATGTGAGAGGGAAATAAAGATTTATTACATGCAAATCACAGCAATCATTAAAATTGATGTTATTTAGATGTTTTCCCAGGTATGGTCATAATGTGAAAATGCCTGAATTATAACTACTAATTATAACTAGTAGTATTTTGAAATTTTAAAGTTACATTGCATACCTAACATGATTTAAATGATCATTTCTGTTGAATTATGTTCTTCTAAGTTGTCCATTGGATTCATATATAAAAACAACAGCTGTTCAGTTCAGACTGCACTAATTCCTAATGATGTCATTTAGAAGGTGGAATTAAATTACTTCTCCTTTGTCTATAGCTTTTCAGACATGATCTACGGATTATTGATAAAATCTTCCAAAACCAGTATGTGTTCTGATAACTCTCTAGTACCTTTTAAAAAAATTACTTATATTTATATTAATCATCTTAAATTCAATCTAAAATAATTTGTTAATCTTGTTTCAAACATGGAAACCTATTTCTAAGAACATCTTCAATATACTGTTTCTAAGAAAACAACAACAAAAAACCCCACTTTTCTTGTGAAATGTCTTAATAGTGTATCCTGTAATTCCTATACTTGTGTTTCCTTTTACCTACTGTCATGCTTTTGCCGGTTACTTATCCACTCTGCATATAGAGGAATTTTAGTGGTCAATCATGCCGTTGTTTACATTCACTGAACTCCAACAATATGCTGGGTATATATGCCAACAACAAAGAATACTGACCTGCTTAGGAAGAAGAAAATATATTAGAAACATATAGACAGTATCATGAAAGTATTAGTTATATTATAAAAATATTTATTATATTTAATATGTCATATTATGAAGCAGTATAAAATATTTTACATATGCAAGGTAACAAGAATTATCTAATAATATCTCTGTAGCCATTGGTCAGCTTTAATATAATTTAACGTCTTCATTTATTTGACTTACATTTTTATTTGGTGTTTTTTGCTTATAGTTTATTAATTTTTTCTCTTTTTTACACATGTGAATTTACATATTTACATAATTTTACATATTATGGGGTACATGTGAGTGTTTGCTACGTGCATAGAACGTGTAATGATCAAGTCGGGGTATTTAGAAGGATTCATCACTTTAATTATTTTTTGTTTGTTGGCATCATTTTAAGTCTTTCAGTTACTTTGAAATAGACCTATTATTGTTAATTATAGACATTCTAGTCTGCAGTCAAACGTTAGAACTAATTTGTTCTGTTCAACTTTATCCTTGTGACCATAACCAACCTGCTCCTTCTCCTCCCTCCCCTGCCCTTCCCAGTCTGTGGTATCTATCATCTTATTCTCTATGTTCATGGGGTCAAGTTTTTTAGCTCCCACACGTGAACGAAAACATGCAGTGTTTATATGACCTCCAGTTCCATCCATATCACTGCAAATGACATGATGGCATTTGTTTTTATGGCCAAATAGCGTTCCATTATGTCTATATGCCCCACTTTCTTTATTCTTTTATCCATGATGGACACCTAAATTGATTTCATATCTTGTCTATTGTGAATAGTGCTGTACTAATATATGAGTGCAAATATTCCTTTGATACAGTGATTTCTTTTCCTTTGGGTAGATATGCAGTTGTGGGACTGCTGGATCCTGTGGTAGTTCTACTTCTGTTTTTTAAGAAATCTCCATTCTGTTTTCCCTAGTGGCCCTAATTTACTTTCCTATTAGCAGCCTATGCGTTCCCTTTGCTGTACATCCTTATCAGTGCTTGTTATTTTTGTCTTTTTAATAAAAGCCATTCTAACTAGGCTCAGTTAACTGGGTTATTAAAAAGTAAAGCATTACAGAAAAAATTGAAGTTCTCTGTAACACTCTCCTGGATTCTTCCCCCAGTTCTTTTCCCCCAGAAGTAGCCACCTTATGAATTTGGTTTACTGTTGTCATTCATGATTTTGTACTTTTAATACATACACATGGGTCCTGAAGCAGTATATAGCATTGATTTTCATACTTTTGTAAGTGACACCCTACTTTATGCTTCTTTACTAAATTCTTTACCCATGTTAAAGTCAAGCATTTGAGATTTATGCACTCCAATTAAATCCAATCATTTCCTAATGAAAGCATCAATTTTATGAGAAATCTGTTATATATTTCCCTGTTTGCATGAGCAAGCATTTCTCTAGGATGTATTCCTAGAAATAAAATTGCTTAGCAGAGTATAAGGTAAATCTTCTCTGCTCCCTCTTCAGGGGAATTAGTGTGCCTGTATCAATTTACTCTTCCACTGGCATCCAACACGGTATGGTTCCTGCTCCTTTGTATCCCTGTCAACTTTTGCATTTTGAGGTCTTATATATTTTTTTTACCAAACTGATGGAAATGAAGCAGTAACTTACTTTTATTAGTAGAAAAAAGAAATCTGTTTTTATAGGTTTGTTACCTTCATGGTTTTCCTCTTATGTTGCATATTTCCTGTTCATATGCATAAGACTAGCTTATGATAGGGAGATTCTCTTCATATTTAAATGATAAAGGTCTAAACACAAGGGTACCTGTTGATATCAAGTAAAGCACCATAGAGTAATTTAGAATATGGCTCTTAACATCCTTATGGTTGTCGTGAGAATTAAATCAGCTAAAGCATAGGAAGTATTTATGAAGCCTGGTGCACAATATTCAGTTAATAACACTAGCCACTATCATCATCATTATCATTGTCATCTCATCACTATCTTTATTATTATTATAGATCAGATTACCATAGATATGTGCATCTTTCTCCAGATTCTATATTTAATAACAAGGTAACAGTTTCTTGAGCTTTTCTTTGCTGTTGTTCCTGTTATTTGGTAACTGGCATACATTTTACATTTCTTTAATTTTGTTTTCTTCATTATCTTGTTTTGCATCTGTGTATTATAAACAGCATATTACCAATTACGTTCATTTTTCAAATGTATCATCTGATTTCATAGGTAAGTGAAATACATTTTTGCTCATGTATTACTAATGTATGTGGACTCAGTTCCTTCACCCTTCACCTTATTTTATACGGGTTTGATTATTTATCCTCCTTTCTCTTTGATTGTGTTTTCTTTTTTTTTTCCCCCTACTTTCTTGTCTGCTGTCAACCTGATAAAGGTTTCCTGTATTCTCCTTCTTCCTCTGTAATGTTTGGAACCATTCTTTTAGTAGTTACTTTTATATTTTTGACATGCGTTCTTAACTATTTTTTTTCTATTGCTGTTTAAACTTAATCATTGTATTCATTCCCCTCCCAAACACAGCGTGCTTTACTTAGTCATTGTGTAGCCCCATAAATCTTGACATTTTCCTCGGTAGACTTCTTTATATTTCAACTAACATGAAAATATAATTCTACTTCTCAGTCAAACGTTAACTGAATTTACTAAGGAATATTTTAAATTTCTGTGCCTACCATTGTTTCGTTAGTCTACACTTTTCCCTGGATTCCATTTCTTCTTTGCCTTTTTTAGTGCATCTTTAAATAAGTTTCCTTAAGGAAAGCTTTTGGGTGGTAAACACTTTTAACCTTGTTATTTCTGAGAACGTTTTTTAATGTTTTTTGCTCTTCTACTTGAATGGCTACTCCATTAACTATACCATTCTAGAGTAACAGGTACTTTTGCTCGGCAATTTAAAAACCTTATTCTATTCTCTCCTGGTTCCAGACACTGTGTAGGACGTCTTCCCAGTTTGTTTGCCTTTGTAGATCATCTATATTTTCTCTTCTATTGCTTTTCACCTTTTTTTTTTCTTTACATTAAAGTTCTGTAGCTTTACTGTGTGTCTAGGAAAGAATATTATTTAAAGTTTTTAAGCACTCAAACTGCACTTGTTAACGAAATATATCTTTTTTTGGTTTGGGAAAATTTGCAGCAATGATCCTTTCAAATATTGTTTCTTTATCATTATAACAATTCGCTTTCTTTAGAACTCATGTTAGACACACCTAGGAGTTATTTAGTCTAACCTCCATGTTCCTTAATTGCTTGTTATTTGCTGAACAGCATCCGGGTGAATCCACCCATATTATGCCCCAGTTCACTAATTTTTCCTTCATATATATTCCAGAGTTTTGGGTATCTGCTTTTTTTTTTTTTCAAGTTGGTGACAGTATTTTTTTTATTTTTTAGATTTCTACCCAAAATTTTCATTTTATTTCTGCCAGATTTTGTTTTTTAACATTTTGTCCATTATATACTGTTATTCCTTTCTACACTTAGACTCAAAGCATTCTAATATATTAAATTTTTTGCCATATTATTATGTAAGATCTATTTCCTCTGGAATTTGGTGGCTTATTTCCTTATTTTTCTGACTATCATCATTCATTAGTTTCCTCCTTGTATTCCAAATTTTAGACTCATCAGATCATTTTCAGTGGAGATTTGGGATTTGTATTTTGTTTTCTTTTCCATCACCACCCTATATTGTCTTTTGCACAGTGGACAGTTTCCCAGTTGTCTCTAATCATCCCTGGTATCCTTAAATTCACAATCAAAGCTGAAGATTATGTTTCATGGGTCCTGGCCCCATGGTGATATCAGAGATATTGCAGAGTCATCTTCAGGATAGCACTCGATTCAATTTAGAAACTCAAAGCTGAATCCTGAATTCATCCTTCCACTGCTCATCATGTTACCTCTTCCCCTCTAGATAGCAGCTTCCCAAGCAAAAGCAACTAGCACATTTTGCACCCTTATGTTTTATGCATAATACTGAAAGTCACATTATACCTAAGCTGCAGGCGATGTGCCTGGCTCTCATTACTATCAACATGTCTTGTTAGAATTTTAATATGTATTATCTTAAAGGGGCAAAGACCATACATGCTTCTGCCAACTTCTGAACTATATGTAGTTGAGTGTATTTTATAAGACATAGCAATGGTTAAATGACAAGGAAGAAAATAATTTATGCAGTTCTACCTACTTAAAATAGAATGGCTGTTATCAAAAAGATGAAAGATTAGTGTTGCTGAGAACGTGGAGAAGATGGAACCCTTGCAATCCACTGGTAGGAATCTAAATTTTTTAGGCATTATGGAAAACAGTATGGAGATTTCTCAAAAAACTAAAAATAAAGTCACCATATGACCTAACAATCCCATTATGGGTATATATCCAAAGGAAATGAAATCAGTGTGTTGAAAAGACATCTGCACTCCGTGTTCACTGTGAGTGTGCACAGCAGACAGGAATCAGCCTAGGTGTTCACAGTTGAATGTGTAAAGAAGATGTGGTATGTATACATATCAAATAATATTCAATCACAAGAAAGGAATATTGTCATGAGCAATAACATTGAAGAGTGGAGGACATTATATTAGCAAATAAGCTTGCACAGAAAGACAACCATCAGATGATCTCACTTATACATGGAATCTAAACAAATTCAATTCCTAGAAGTAGAGAGTGGAATGGTAGTGGCCAGGAGGATTGGTTTGTGAGATGTCGGTGAAAGGATACAAAATGTTAGTAGATAAGAAGAATAAACAAGAGATCTCTTATATAACATGGTAAAATAAAATAAAAAATCTGATGTAATATAATCGCAGTTTTGACCATGTAACATTTTATTTTAGAAAAGCCACCTATTTATGGTTTTTTTTTCTTTTTTCTAAAATCAGATATAAAATTTTCTTTCTCAAATTTTCCCTGTCATCCCATTGCAGTGGCTCATGTCTATAATCCTAGCACTCTGGAATTAGGTGGACCAAGGCAAGTGGATTGGTTGTACGGAGGTGTTTAAGACCAGCCTGAGCAAGAGCAGGACGCTGTCTCTACTAAAAAATAGAAAAAACTAGCCAGACATCATGCTGGGGCCTATAGGCCCAGCTACTCGAGAGGTTGAGGTAAGAGGATCACTTGAGCCCACGAATTTGACGTTCCTATGAACTATGATGACACCGTGGTCCTCATACCCAGGGTGACAGAGTGAGAATTTAAATCAATAAATAAAAATAAACTATATCCTTCCAATGATTATCAATTTAAATAAATTCCATTTCATTTTAAATAGAGACTTACATTTATTATTTTTTTGAGGCAACAAGTTCACAAATTTTTAATAATGGCTTTTTCATTTTTAAAATATTTTTATAAAAATTTTATGCTGTATTTTTGTTAACCATGTTCCTTTCCCCACTATTACACTGTACACTTGAGAGAAATTTTCTTGATTGATTTAAACATAGATAGGAACTATTGGTAGATTCACAAGTTATTAAAATAATCCTTTCCATGTTCCACCCTCTGTTCAGAACACGTGAGCATCTTCTCTGAGTTCTCAAAACAAAAATACGACAGAGGCAAAGTCTGAGCATGCCCGTCCTCAAAGGGCACCTTACCAGATCAAGTAAGATACCCACAGGTATTTATCTGTCTACTCCCCCATAGCAAGGACAAAAAATAACACTTAACACTTGGGTTAAAAAAATGTTTTCTTTCTGAAGTAATAAAATATTAAAGCAGAAATGGATACACCTTTGAAATCTATGATGGATGTGTGCGTACCTATGAGATATTATATGGCACATATCTTTTCAAAGTGACACTTGAAAGAAACAAATAAGAGAAGCTAAACCGACTAGTTCCTCCCACGCCACACAATAGCGTAAGAATGGCAAACGGCAGGCATTTGAAAATTTACCAGGTAAAAAATATTTTTAGTGTGTCATTTACTTTACCATATTATTAATTAGCTTATACTGCCTTATGAAATATAGGCTTTAATAATTAATCTTTCATATATTTTGAGGTAGCACAAGATAAATGACTTAAGTATGTGTGAATAATTTTGACGTTTTCACAACCTCTGTTTCCTTTATGAGCTCATAATTAATCACAAAGGTCACATATTTGTTTCTCATCTTTATTGTGTCCATTTGCATTATCTTGGAAATTAAATGAGAAAGCATCGGGTAATAAAGTGTAATAAGTGCAATGTGCCTAAGAACACTGAACACAGCCTCTGCTGTTACTATTAAAATAATTATTAGAGCAACATGCTACTTTGGGAGGTATACAGGGAAAATTTTCTAATAGGCTTACCATAAAATGACCCATTTTTCACTGACCTCTAGTAAGCTATTAAAAAACTCAGTTTAAATATAAAGTTTTTCAAGTCTATGTCATGATCAGGAATATTATAAAGAACTATCAAAAATGAATATGGTTTCTTAAAAAAATTAAATCCTGCAGCGAGAAAAAAAGGTAGTTCAGCTGCACAGGATTGTCTTTTTAAGTGCTGACCCTGCTTACTTGATAATGAAGGCTCAGACCACATTTCCTCTAAGACCTTAGGCATAAATAGATTTAATGTCAGCGTCTGAATCCACAAAAACAACTGCACAATTATCATCATCGCACCATCCCCCGTGCAATGGAAACAATTTAAAGAATTAAGCATTATCAATATCAGAAATTTCAATAACTGAAAACGGCCCTTCAAAAAAATATAATTAGCATGTCTCATTCCAACTTCAAGAGCCTTGTCGAACATCCTGCTCTTTTCCTTTTAACTCTAGGAATAAGAAAGAAAAGATGATTAATCACATTGGTGTCATGAATATGTGTGTATAAACAACAAATGTTTGTGCAAGGGAATTCTGGTTGGGCGTGCACGGCCGGTTTAGATGACAAATATGGAGGAAACACTAAAGTAATATTAAACATTTTGGACCTTTACAAATTCAATGAATGGCCTTTGAAAAGAAACTACCCCCATAGCCTTTAGAGGATACAAATCAATCATTAAAATTTAGTCATATTAGTACTTATGTAACAAAATTATAAGTATTAGACAGTTTATCAAAAACGTGGGTGGGAAATTCATGCCATCTATTAACGAACATTATGCTGCCTTAGATTTCTGACATTTGCATTCTCTTCAAAATTTTTATTTCAGATGATTATGATCCTGAAGTTAACATATATTTTTTGTCAATTTTTAAATATCTGGTTCTCATGAAATGAATTTCTCATGCTTTTTTGTCACCCTTCGTAGTCCAAAGAAACCACCATGTCTCTTTGTCAGCTATGCTCAGGCATGCTGGAAAGGAAAGAAGCATCTGGTCATCAGCCAGCTCCAGAGTTTTGCCTGGCCCACTCTCTTACTGAAGTCTAACACCAGTGAGACCTTTATTTTTATTTATTTATTCATTTATTTGTTTTTTGAGACAGAGTTTCACTTTGTCACCCTAGGTAGAGTGCTGTGGCGTCATAGCTCCTCAGGCTCCTGGGCTCAAGCGATTCTCTTGCCTCAGCCTCCCAAGTAGCTTGGATCACAGGTGCCCACCACAACCCCAGCTATTTTTAGAGGGTCTTGCTGTAGCTCACACTGGTCTCAAACCCATGAGCTCAGGAAATCTGCCGGCCTTGGCATCCCAGAGTGCTGGGATTACAGGCATGAGCTTCTACGCCCAGCCAGTGAGATCTTTCTTAATAAAATTTGTTTCTTTGATATTTATATTAGCCATTTGAATATGATTTCAATTGAGAAGCCTACTTTATTTGGGAAACCTTGGCTAACGTCACTATAGTAAAATGTATTCTAGCACTCGCATCATTATTTCTTACAAAAGATTAATGCACAAAATGAATGAACTTCATTACCAACCACTTCCAAAAAGTAGATTTACTCAGAATGGTTAACTATTGCTTATACTTTAAAGTAAAATTACCTTTTGTCCTTTTTGGAGAGAAGCTAACGTAACACACAGTGGTGTGTGAATGTACCTATGTGTATGTATCAGCTGCAGGTGAGAAAGCTTCAGGCAGGGCTTAGGCCCAGCACGTCTGCACAGATGACTCAGGGCATGCAGTTGAAAGGTGATGACTTTGTGCTCTTTGATGGTTAGTTCTAAAATTCGGGAACGTGAGCTGGAACAAGAATTCTTTTTTGACTGGGTCAAAATGCGTCTTCCAACTCTGTAAATGAGTAACAATGGAAGTGTAAGGATAAGAAATGCTGAGGCCACCACTCTAGCAAGGGGGATCCTGTGACAACAGCAGCTGTGATAGCAGGAGCAAAGACAGGAAACGGCAGAGGAGCCTCCAAGAAGGCTCTAGGTCTGGAGGGAAGAGACCACAGCCTGCAGCGGGGCAATGGTGATTCCCATGGGGGAGCTGAACTGCTATCTCGGCTAGCAAGGAACAGGACTTTTAAGTAATCAAAATCCATTGCTGAGAATCTAAGATGTGAGGAAATTGGATGGGCACCCAGACTGAAAAAGGGAGTAATTTTATTCAAATCAAAGTCCAAGGCTTTATCTCTAGAGTCAGCTTCACTGGTCATAGGAGAGTACAAGGCAGCTGTGCAGGGACCTGTAGGCCAGAGTAATTTAGATTTTACTTAGAGAGCAAGGAAAAGGTATTTTAAGAACTTGAAGCAAGAAAGCAACATAATCCAATTTATATTTAGAAAGTGACACTATTTTGTGGAAGAGTCTGTGATAGAATCAGAGACTATCAGTAATGGCTACTGCTGAAGTCCAAGGGGGGGAATGATTATGACCCAGCTCGGCGTGGCGGCAGCAAGATGAAAATGAGTCAATGAATTTCAAATATATTTGAATAAGAGACATAGTACTCCCTGATAGATTGAACTGTGAAGATTAGGGCAGAAAACAATCAGGGATAACTTCTAGGTTTAAAGACTTAAGTGACAGTCTATGTAAGTTATGATTGAAGCAGTCAAGCTTTGGTGTCATAGTTTCACTGGTAATTTTTGAAAACTGTTTCAAATTTCAAGAACTAAATTTAATTTCAGCTCTAAGAATCAGCCACTTCGGGAGTATAAATTTAGGGGATACTCACGGGTGTATGTAGCACTATGAAAAATGTCCATCTCAGAGAACATGATGTTTATTCACTTCAGATTTATTGAGCACTAAATATACAG
Source organism: Galagoides demidoff (assembly GCA_963574575.1). Classification (NCBI taxonomy): domain Eukaryota; kingdom Metazoa; phylum Chordata; class Mammalia; order Primates; family Galagidae; genus Galagoides; species Galagoides demidoff. The sequence goes on from CAUYQV010180313.1 coordinate 30,418, forward strand.
AGTCATGTACCATATAACCCCTTTCTGTCAATGGTGAACCACACATAGGGTGGTGGTCCCTAAGACTGCAAAGGAGCTGAAAAAGTCCTATCGCCTAGTGCCTTCCTGGGGCCTTGTAGCACCAATACGTCACCTTTTCTATTTTTAGATATGTTTGCCTACCTAAAAACTTAGCACTGTGTTACAATTGCCTATAGTATTCAGGTGTGCATTTGGCTATATCCTCTATCATGTTTACCCAAAGACAAAATCAATCAAACCATCCTGCTGTTTGTGACAAATAGATATAATTTTTTATTTGTCACTTAAAAAGCTTTAAAAGACAGTTATAATATTGTGCTAGGTCATTTATCTCCTCCATCTCAACAAATTTTCACATAGATTGTCAGAAGTCGTTCTTGAACTACTCTCCTGTTGTCTTTATTTTTCTTATTATAAACACCATCTTTACAATTAACAAATTCAAAATCTCTCCGTTATGTTTACCAATACATAAACACCCAGTGGCACATTTACCAGAATGTTTCCCTGATAAGCAACACATGACTTCATTGGAGAAAAGCGTATTACCTTTAGAAAAGCACACTTACAGTACATTCATGTTAGAATATGGCGAAGACAGGGAAAACTTTCATCTCTTCCTTTACTGCAGTATTATTTCCAAAAGTGTTTTCTGTAATATGTCATTAGGTTACATATAAATAATGTTAATAAGTTTTGACAACTAAGTTAATAAGTTGCTTTACTATGGGACTTTTAGGTTTTTCTCTATGTTAATACGCATGGGGACCTTGAAGAGGTTTGTAACATTTTCCACAGTCATTTAGAAATTTTTGCTTTTGAGATGCACGTCGTCATTCTTTGATGTCAGAAGGGAGAGGCACTTTCGAGAGGTAAGACGTGTGGAGGGAGGTGGGCAACGCTGCCTTCTTCATGCCCTCTTCAGAGGTCAGGTCTAGTTTCTGTCAGTCTCTTTGATTTCTGTCTATTTAAGGATAATCTTGCCTTTGTGAGCTCACAGTAGCCCATCATACTTGCCATTGGTCCCCACTTTTATTTCCTTTTGCTGTCTTCTCCCAGATAAATAGTGAGATGAGATAGCTAGAGGCGTGATCCTGCTCAGGATGCACTCTGCACGGAGAAGGGCTGGCGTGGGAAGCTCTTGGTGTCGCAGGAATTTATCTGGCTTCTTGCTCTAGTCCTTGCGCTCATTTGGCTTCTCCCATCAGAGGGTCAGTGGATTTGAGGACCTGCTTGAACTCGGGCCTGCCTTTTGTGAGACCAGAAAGCACTTCATTGGATCCTGTCTGACTAACGAGGCCTCCCGGACCTGTTTTATTCTTCAGCCTGACAATAATTTTCATTTGCTCGCTTATACATTCCTGCATACGTTTACTGCAACTGTCTCATAGGGTAATAGAAAGTAAGGTAAAGATGCAATGTATTACATTTTGAAAATTGCTAAGACAATAGATTTTAAGTATGTTTCACCACAAAAAAAAATAATGGCAAGCATGTTAGCTAATAAACATGTTAATTAGCTCAATTGAACTATTCCACAAGGAATAAATATTTGAAACCATCCTGCTGCTTGTGATAAATACATATCATTTTTATTTGTCACTTAAAAATATTTAAAAGATAATTGAAATATTGTTCCAGGTCATCTATCTCCCTCATTTCAACAAATATTCACATAGATTCAGAGAAGTCGTTCTTGAATTCTTCCCCTTATTTATCTCTTCATCTTTCTTATTATAACACTGTTCTGGCAATTAACAAATTCGCAATTTTCGACATTCCCTTCTCCATCATTTACCCTTCATTTCAAGGTCATCTCTTTTAAAAAAGTACATTTTTCCTTCTACAAATAATCTGTTCCTGTTTATAACAGTCTACGTATGTTCACTAGACGGTGCACTCACTGTGGGTACAGATTTAAATGCTCGTCCTGACATTCCCAGAAACCAGCACATTAGTAAATGTACAGAGACATTACAGGAATAAATGAGCAAAAGAGTGAATGAAGAAACCGGCATGTGAAAGAAGTCACACATGCCTTCCTAATCATTTTCTTACCCATTGTAATGACTTCACCCTTTTACCATAACTACAGCCACCAGCTTCTATAATAAGTATCTTGTTCTTAGTCTTTCCCTCTCTAATCTATACCCTCTGCTGTCATTCTTATTGTACTGTTACATCTACCCGATCATTTCATCCTGCTGCTTGAAAACTCTCAGTTAAGTCCCATTGATAAATTGATGTTAAGATTCAAACCTAAACAGGCATACCCTCAACTTCTCTCTTGTATTAGAAGGATTCATCTTACCTGGAAAGGGATAAGCTGTTCTCTCTAGCTCTTTTTCGTGGCATCTGAGTTCCCCACTCACCTACTATATGAAACAGAGTGAACATAGACTAATACTTGGCCTACGATAAATGATAAAAGTGTTAAAGTGTTAATTATCATTATCCAACTCAAAGACCAAGTCAAGTATGGGCCACACCAGCCACTGTTTCCTAAGCAATTAAAACACAGCTATTATTTCTTCTCCTTGGGGATTGTCTTTTTGTCTTGTACTGCAAGATCTAGGCTTACTCCTCCCACCTAGAGATAACACATTTCAAATGTGTGCTTAATTAACTCATTTAGGGGGCATTCCCCACTTTGAATCTTGAAATTTTAGCAAACAGCATATTTTCTTTTGCTCTTCTTAAAGATATGTTGAATACCAATGAATATGGCTAGATTTTGCAATCCGTTTTTCCCCTGTGACATGAAGGTATAAAGTCATCATTTCATTATTCAACTCTAACAGCATAAATTCACTCATTTTTTTCTTTAGACAGTCTCACTCCTTTGCCTGTGACTAGAGTACCATGGTATCATAGCTCAACTCAAAGCAACCTCAAACTCCCGGACTAGCGATCTGCTTGCCTCAGCCTCTCGAATAGCTGGGATTGCAGACATGCACCATCACACCCAGCTAAGTTTTCTACTTTTAGTAAAGGTAGTGTCTTACTCTTTCTCAGACTGTTCTTGACTCCTGAGCTCAGATGATCCTCTCACCTTGGCCTTCACACCCTTGCTTATCAGACAAAAATGGATGTAATGTCTACCGTTAATACTGATAACTTCTGATATTCCAGTTCATCAAGTTCTTGTGAATAATCATTTCATTAAAGACTTGCAGCTGTTTCAAACTAGACAAATAATTGGACCAAAATGCCCAATTTACTAGTTGAAAGGACTGATTACTTGAACACAATGGAAAGTGTTAACGCTAACATACTTAATGATTTGGAAATACTTGTATGTAATAATATTCAACTCCTTTGTCTTAGAAAAAATTTATTTATAAAAAAAGTTTAGTTTTCAATGCCATTAATCTTCAGAAAGGTGGCAATAAAATAGTGAAGACACATCATATATTTTTAAATGCAAAGTGTACTAAATAATAGAAAGACACTTTATAACAAAATAACAATTCCTTTTATGCCTGGTAGTGGTCAACATGTGGATTGTAACCACTCCTCTTTTAGAGTATGCCATATATTTTTGGCACAGTTTGAAAAGAAAAATACCCTCTTCTGTGGATAACCACATGCTGTAAAGACGCTCATAATCCAGAGACACTCTATGCTTTTCATCCCCACAGATATAGAATCCCAATTCGTCTTCATAACCAGTACACAGCCTCATTGGCTAGTCAATGAATTCTTATAGAAATAAGAATTAATAGGAATCTTGAAAGGCAGAATAGTAGTGACTTAAATAACAGAAAATGCTCGTCTGGCACAGAATGTGAAAGTGCATTATCAAGTCAGCGCTTTTTGATGTACAAACAAAGAATAAAAACTATGGTTCACCTTAAACATAAAAGTGAGAATTCCACAGGAAAACTGCGCGATCAACAGCAAGGCTGGAACACTAAGCTGTGGCAGAAGCCAAGACACAGATTGCAGAGCACCTGGCCGGGGTCCAGGCGGTGCTCAAGGCTGCCACCGCTGGCACTGAGAACGTTTGAACTTTGCCAGCACAGCTGGACACTCACTGCCTGGCCACCAGACTCGCTACACTTCTCCTGACATAGTATAAAATCCCTGTTGGCCCCATTCCAAATTATCCTCCACCAGAATACCTTCACCATAGGTTGTGTTTCACCTGTTGAAAATTAAATACAATTTTATTAAGACTACACAAGATGAACTACAGATCATTCCTACAGACTATCGTGAACTTTTATCTATTACAGTTACAAATACAAATCATGGTGCATGTGTGTGCGTGTTTGCTCATTTACTTGTTTGGGTTTTTTTTTTTTTTTTTGGTTTTTTGAGACAAGTATCATTCTATTGCCCAGGTTGAAGTATCATGACATCAGCCTAGCTCACAGCAACCTTAAACTCCTGAGTTCAAGACATCTTTCTGCCTCAGCATTCCAAGTGCTTGCGACTACAGACACTCACCACTACGCCAGCTAATTCTTCTATATTTAGTAAAGTTGGGGTTGTCTTTCTCAGACTGGTCTCGAAATCCTGAGCTCAAGTAATCCCCTGGCCACAGCCCCCAGAGTACAAGGATTACAGGAGTCAGCCACCCTGACCAGCCAGTTTACTTTTTGTTTTTAAGAATTCCTCAATCCCATAATATACAGCTAGCTAGAGAACCTGAAGATAATCCAGTAGGAAAAGCAATATTTAACTGGAGTTCATGTTCCAATAAGGAATGCAGCTGCTCTAGCTCAGTTGAGAGACAGTCAATAATTACAAATTAAAACCTGTAACCCTTAGTAACAGTTGGTGGAACTGGAGAAGAGATGACTCTTTAAATATGTGAATTATATTTAATTATATATATTTATACACACTATACATATAAAATATATATTATGCATATATTATATAATATGCATTTATACATTACACAAGGTGTCCATAAATTTCATGTCCAGTTTATTGCACATGAACTTTATGGACACCCTTTATATACACTTTATATGATATACGTTTAGATACAATGTTTATGTATGTATAATACACATATAACTTGTAAATATGTAAGTAGATCAGGTATAAGGAATAGTTGCAGTTAATATACACAAAAGTTTAAAAAATAAATAAGTTTAATTTTAGAGCAATGATTTTGGAGTAATAAGTAATTTATATCAATAAAACATACATACTGTGGAGTTTTTTTCATTAAGAATTTGGGTTAACTTACAATAATTAAAAAAATGTGGTGAAGGCTATGTTAACCAGTTGTTCTAAGTATTTCAAATGCCTGTAATAAATGCCTTATTATACACAGCTATGATTTAATAATAAGAATAAGAAAAAAAAGAATTTGGGTTAATAATTCTTTTTATGACCCAGAAGAGACATGTTAGCCAGTACCCACACCTGAAAATTTACCCTATAACAGCAAAGCTGTGGGGCTAGAGATCTTTCTCCCTCATTGTGGTACCCAGGCCAGCTGAACTCAACTGTCAAACACAGGCAGTGGTGTGCTGCTAAATGTGTAACGAGCAGCTCTCTGAGTGCACTTCCAAGGGGAATATTGGCTAATATTTTCAGTTGGGTTAATAGTTAGAATGTGAGACAACAAAGATGTACAACTCTTGGTCAGTAATGTGATGCCTGCTTTGCTTAACGGGGCAATAGTTTTTGAACACTAGAAGAAAATTTCCTCCTATGTTTATTCTAGTCACTTTGGAAAATCTACAGAACCCACAGGATTTTAAATGTGGACTTCATTATTAACATTTTAACCCATATAGGATTTGAAAACTTACTCAAATTGGGAAGTTCATAAATATTTCTATGTATTTCTAGTTCATAAAGATTTCTATGTATCTCTTTACACATCTAGTAAGACGCGACATAATTTTTACTTCATCTTTCACCTAATAAATTTTAGAAGACAAATGAACATGATGTTATAGAAATAATACTTTATACATTTATGTACAAATACAAGATATATTTTGCAATAAAGAAGTGACTTGCCACTTTGTTATCTGCTAGATTTTATTGACAGGGTGTATCAGGGTGTATTTATCGAGTAGTAATAAACTAATACAAAATAAGTGATGAGAAGTTTTTATTCTGGATCTATTTCTAGTCAGTGTATCTGACAGTCTAATTAACACACACTCGCACACACAGATACATGTATATTTGTAATGTTTTTTAAATTAAATATTTGAGGGTTCAATTATCCTAGAATTTTAAAAATGCACATACATACATACACATACAAATTTCTATTTAATATAAACAATACACTTAATTTGCTTAAAGACAAAGACATGCTAGGTTCCTTTTCCAGATCCAAAATAGATTAATACTTTAAATAAATAAAAAGAACAGTCCAGACAGAGTGTAGGGGCTCAGGCCTGCAAGCCTAGCATCCTGGGAGGCGGAGAGGGGAGTATCACTTGAGCTCAGGAGTTTGAGATCAACCTGAACAAGATCTAGACGCTGTTTCTACTAAATATAAAAGCATTAGGCAGGTGTTATGGCAGACACTTGTAGTCTCCACTACTCAGGAGATGGAGGCAGGAATATCACTTGAACCCTGGAGTTTGTGATTGCTATGATTTAGGCTGACGCCACAGCACTCTAGGATAGGCAATAGAGTAAGACTCTGTCTCAGAAAAAAAAGAAAAGAAAAAGAAGCAGCACAATACAAATGACTAATACAATTTAAAACTTCCCATCTTTTTCCAACAAATTAAACCAAAGTAATCAGTTCAATGAGTTTTAATGAAGGAACCCTGCTTAATTATTTGCTTCCTTTCTTCTTAAAAGTGGGGCTTGGTACAAGATGTGGCTCATTAAAAGTTGTGATACACCCTGTCAATAAAATCTAGCAGAGCGCACATTAGAAACAGGTAATTAAGTTAACATAGAAGCCGCATTACCTTACAAGTTCTATTTTGAGCTTCTGATCAATAAAACACCAAAGTTAAGACAATCATTTGGAGCTAAATGATATTTTCAGGATGCACACATGTTATTTAAAATATTTTAAGACTCACTTTATTATTTTAGCACACATATCATCATTAAATGCTCCTTTACAATGGAAAATTTTCTTTTATATTTTTTCATTTAATTTTCATTTCTTTCATATTTTGAAAGAGAGTTTTTATGCTGGGTAAGGATCATATTAATCACATTGTTCAAAAAATCAAGGCTAAAAACTAGCATGGTAACATGCAAGAATAATACATGTATGTTTCCTATTTCTTAGGCCACCAGCTCATCTTTTTCTTTTTTTCTTTTAGAGCATAATCACAAACAGTGGCAAAAGTTATAAAGCTATAGAAATGTAAAAATATCAGGATTAACCAATATTTGAGTATCCTTCTAATTTATTGGGACTCCATCATTTGAATGTTCGGAAGAAGTAATAGAAAACCGAGGAATTAAATATCGGTTCTCTTTTCTCTGATACAATTGAAGTTATACTCCTGACCTATGTTCAGATAATTGGTTGCTCATGCTAGAATCTTGGTGGCAATGTGAAGAATTAGGCAGAATTTAAAAGTCGTTCACAATAGAGTCAGTAAGAGTTCAAGAGTTGGAGCCTCTTGTGTCTGTGCAATATCTGACCAAACTCTGACTCGGGTCATGAACATAGCTCTCCTACCCCTATGGGTATGTGCTAATATCCCAAGCCTGGTTTTCCAGATGTTTGTTGGTTCTGACAACTATTCCATATCCACCAAAAATTTCATTTTGGGATTAATTTGAAGGTATTTTTTTGTTTGTTTGTTGCTTAAAACCAAATATACTCTTACTAATATGCAAAGATAGAATGAAGAACATAGGAAATATGTGACCACTATATGAAAGATAATAACAAAATTACACCGTATCAAAAGAACACATTTCAAGGATAAAAATAAAGTAAACTTTAAAAGGGAAGAAATAGCCCTACAATATATTCCTGCACATAGGAAATTAAGCAAGATTATTATCTCAGTGATAATTGATCCAGAGATATTTTCTGAAATAGGGAAATTACATTAGATACTATTTCAGCAAAAAGGTGAAAGCTATGTTAATTAGTAGGATGAAAGCACTCTAATTTGTACAAATAATCAACACATTGAATCCCACAAAGGCATAAATGTATTCATAATCTACGTATATATGACTTAATAAAAATAAATAAACAAGAAAGAAATTTTGATAGCCTTTACAGGAAAATACCCCCAGGCATGTGGCATTATTTTGGAAGGGCAAAAATTCAAAGATCAGAAAAGAGTACAACTGACATTAGGTTTCCTAGGAACAGGTTCAGAAAGCTCTTTGGAAATCTCCAGCCAAGGAGAAAGAATACGTATCTCTTAGTAGGAGGATTTTAGTCTGCAAACTAAAAACCTAGCACTGGATCCTTAGTGGAATTACTAGAGACAAACTTTCAGGGGTTAGAGGTGGGTGTGATATGTTCAAATTAACCCATATCAGAATACTTTTTTATTTTGGATTAATATGAGGGTACAAATAATTACATTACATTATTTGTAAATCCCAAGTTGTAATTGAGCCATTCACCCAGGGAGAGTGCCATGTACCTGTCCATTGTACCTGTTAGCCAGGAGCTTACCAAATCCCCTCCTCCTCCTCCCCTTTGTGCTTTTCTCCTTTGTGGGCTAATCTACTAGTTTCAATTTAGTATTGCGAACATGGGGTGTTTGCTTTTCCATTCTTGAGATACTTTACTTAGGAGAATGCTCTACAAAGCCTTCCAGGTAAATACAAAACATACAAAATCCCTGAATTATTCATGACTGAATAGTATTTTATGGTACATGGACACCACCACAGTTTATTAATTCATTCATGGGTTGATGGACACTTGGATTATTTCCATATCTTTGCAATTATGAATTGAACTGCTGTAAACATTTCAGTACAAATGTCCCTCTGATAAAATGATTTTGTTTCTTCTGAGTAGATGCCTAGTGATGGGATAGCAGCATCATACTTTTAACTCTTTGAAGCGTCTACATACTTCTTTCCAAAAAGGCTGTGTTTATTTTGCAATCTCACAAACAGTGTGTAAGTGTTCCCTTCTCTCTGCACCCACACCAGCATCTGACCTCATAATGGGTGCTATTCTCTCTGGACTTAGATGATATCTCAAAGTGGTTTTGATTTGTATTTCTCAGTAGAAATAAAGATAGACAGAGGAAGAGACTCAGTGGATGAATATAAGAGTATTGGAAAACTGTCTGGTAAAGTACAGTTCCAGGAATAATTCTAGAAGAAATTTAAGACATTTAAGACAGTGCTGAGGGACACAGGAGAGGGGGATCCAAAGGGGACTTGATGAAAAAACCACAGGAAGTTACCACCAAATGTGGATGCTGACCAAAAATGTGATGTGTTAAGAATCATTTTATGTCCTTGTTGAGGTTTTTTTGTTTGTTTGTTTGGTTTGTTTGAGACAGAGTCCCACCATGTCACCCTCAGTAGAACGCCATGGCATCACAGCTCACAGCAACTTCAAACCCTTGGGCTTAAGCGATTCTCTTGCCTGGGACTACAGGAGCCCTCCACAACAACATTTTAGAGACGGGATATCACTCTTGCTCAGGCAATCCACCTGCCTTGGCCTCCCAAAGTGCTAGGATTACAGGCATGAGCCACCATGCCTGGTGTCTTGCTTGAATTTTCACCAAAATGATACCTTTTTATTCAGTTAGTAAGATGTTATACAAGTTGGTGAAAGTCAAGAAAAAATATGAGAAGAATCTATCTTCAAGGGTAGCTGAAGTTGATAACAGATCACTCCATCGCATTTGAAGTACAGATGCTAAAGAGAACAAATGTGAGTGTGAGATGGGAGGGGTGAGAGGAAGTTTAGGTCTTGAGCTTTATGGACATAATTTCATCACTCAGATTAAAATATACATCCATATGCTTGCTGCTGCATTAGAAATAGTCTTCCTTCTTGCAAGAAAGTAAAAGAAACGACAATCCAAAATTCGAAACAGAAGACTAAAATTCATCATGTATTGCTAAAACCTATTGGCTCAGTCTGAAAGCTGAACAAAGAAAGTAATTACTTCCTTTTATTTTTGGTGATCTAATTCTGTTAACTGCCAATATCTTGTTTTCAAAGCATTCAGCTTCCTAGATAAAACCCCTGACAAAATCTTGCTGTGCCTCCTGATTGGATATTTTATTTTGACTTTTAGTAAATAAAGCTGGCTTTAGATACTACTCTCAGAAACATTTGCTGCCTTTGTTGGTCAAAATGTCAACAAAGATTTAACAAAATAGGGAAACACTTGCATGTTGTAATACTAAGAAGCCCTCACTCTCATTTAAAATAACAAAGTAATAAGGCTGGGCACCATTTTCAAGATTTAAAGTGAATCTGTAAAAAAGATGTGTAATCTTTTATTTGTACTTGTATGTGTAATAAAACAGAAAAATGTGCATGTGTGAGTATACAGAAGAAAACATCTAGAAAAATGTCAGGATCATTAGAAAGGACATAAAAGATAAATATTTTAGATGGGTGTGTTAGGTAAATCATTTTCCAAGATCTTGCAATATGCTGTGACCTGAAAAATGATTAAGATCTTGCTAATAGTGGACAAGGGAACATCCTAGATAAATAGATGTGTGTGTATATTGAAGCTTAAAGAAAAAGAAAGGCTAGAGTCTACCTAAGAAATTAAATGATGTTGTGCAATGAGCAAAGAGGTAAATCTTAAGGCTTTGAATTACATACTAAATACAATGAAAAAACGTTGAAAAGTATAAGGCAAAAGTTATAGGTAGAGATGGTAGAGCCGAGTGAAAATGGAAGCAGGAAACCCAGGAAGCCTGTTGCCATGATCCAGGACGGAGAGATACCACTTGGCCTGGATGATGGAAGTGAAGATAGGAGAAGTAGATGGATTAAAGTAAGGAAATTTACTGGAGATTTTCTGTGCAAATGCAAAGAAAGACACAAATGAAGGAGAGCAATAACAAGACTTCCGGCTTGAGCAGCTTAGTAGGGCACAGGTGTGGTAATCAGGAATTTAATATTGAACATGAAAAATCTGAGAAGATTATAATTCATATTAGTGATAATATAACTAAACAGCTGGATAAATGGCCCTGGAAGTGAAGAAATATTAATACAAATGGTAGAGAGATAAATTTGGGACCAAGCATGTGAAAGACTTTGGAAGCTCGCAAGAAATAAAACACAAAGATATGGATGCTTAGGATCAAAGCCTAGCCTCCTAGGAGAGTAAGTGAGAGAGGTCAATAGCCATTGGCAGGGCATGGCAGTGGCTGTACCCATAGCTCCAGCTAACTCAGAAGGCTGAGGGGGGGGAGATCACATGACCCATCAGTTGAAAGTTACAGTGACCGTGGCCCTCTAGCCTGGGTGGAAGAGAAAGATCCACTCTCTAAAATACCTCACAAAGAAAAAAGAATGGTCAGACAGGTAAGAGAAAACACAAGAGAATGCGTTAAAAGACCTCTGTTTATAAACAAATAGAATGTTTCTAAAATCTTACCATAGTTTCAGCAATTGTTTTCCTAGGTATTTACCCAACTGATTTGAAAATTTGTGTCCACACATAAATAGCAGCTTTATTCTTCATGGACAAAAAGAAGAAGAACATACCCTAGATGTTTTTCATTAAATGTGTAGATAAATTGCAGTACCCATAAAACAGAATGCTAGTCAGTTGCACACAGAAAGATATAGAGCAGTCTCAAATGCAGAATGCTAAGGTAGCCAATCTGTAGCAAACTGGTAAGCTACCTTGATTCCGAATATATGGTGTACTGGAAGAGGGAAACCTACAGACAGTAAAGTGATCAGTGATGGCCAGAGATCAAGCAGCAAGAGGAGATTCAGTGAGTAGGTGAAGCACGGGGGATTTTGGAGGGCATACTATCCTGTGTGGTATTTTAATGGTGGAGACCTTACACTATTCATGATAGTGGGCATGCCACTGTCAGTTTTTCAAAATTCACAGAACTTCATAGCATATAGTGTATCTTAATGTCTGAAAACTTTTTAAAAATATTTAGGAGGTCAAGGTGTCATAGAAGAGAATGTAGACTGTGTCAAAACAATCTCTACTGCAAACATGAAAGGAGTGGGGGAAAGAGCACCCAACTAAGAAACCTGGAATTGTAGTCTGACTAAAGGCAAAAGAAACTGTACATAAGGATGGTACTCTGGTAGTCTAGTTGATAGAGATAATCTCCATAGAGGTTAGACCAAATTATGGTGCCACTATTAATTCAGCAATTAAATGGGTGGCATATGTTGGCAGCCAGGTTTTGACTATT
>CAUYQV010180316.1:0-57087 GCA_963574575.1 Galagoides demidoff
GCTATCCCCCTGGGTAGAGTGCCATGGCATCACAGCTCATAGCAACCTCCAACTCCTGGGCTCAAGCGAGTCTCCTGCCTCCGCCTCCCAAGTAGCTGGGACCACAGGCGCCTGCCACAACACCTGGCCATTTTTTGGTTGTAGCCATCATTGTTGTTTGGCGGGCCCGGGCTGGGGATTCCAACCCGCCACCTGAGGTGTACGTGGCTGGCGCCTTAGCCGATTGAGCCACAGGCGCCAAGCCCAAAGATGAGATCTTACTCACCTTCTCCAGCATCTTTTAGGGGGCTTTTTCCTAGAATCATGACTTTGAGACTAGTAGATGTTTATCTCATGTCTATTACTACTGGGGCAACCCAAGCAAGATCTGGCTCTGCTGTTTCCTGGCCCTGAACCTGAACTCTGTATTTCCAATCAGCATACTTTGTTCCTGATGAAAACCCAGAACCCAGGGTCTACCACCCCACATCCTCACATGTCCCCCATGTACAACCTACCCCAAAAAACACTAGCGACAAGACCATAGCATATAGTGGCCTCTTACTGAAAGTTAGAGATAGCAATGGGGTAACCTCACAGCATGGAACTAGTAGACACTTAAAGTTGAACATTAGGCATCACTAGAGTTCAGATCGAGGTTGAGACTTGAGTAGACCATAAAGTAAAGAACTGGCAAAGGGCAATGGAGGGAGGCATCTGTCTCTCATGGTATTGCGATAAGGAGAAGAACAAGAAAGAGGAAAAGTTAATAGATGCATTTTGATTCTATCTCCCCCAGATTTAGCCTAGAGAAGGAAGGCATACCCCATTTGGCATCATCATAAGCCATATAAAACTGAATGCAAGTATTTTATTCACAATCTGAGTAGTAAGGGGCTCATGAAGAAAACTCTGTCAAATATAGGCAAAATAAAGGACCAGAATCACCATTCCCTTTTCTCATTTGATTCTACATTTTTAAAAAATATATTTAGGAACCATATTATTTATAGTTTTATATCTTTCTTTGTCAATTAAAATAAAGTAACATCTTTCCATTGTCATTAAAAATTCTATGATACTTTTTATATTTTAAAAATATTTTTTTTTTTTTGAGACAAAGCCTCAAGCTGTCCCCATGGGTAGAGTACTGTGGCATCACAGCTCACAGGAACCTCCAACTCCTGGGCTCAAGCGAGTCTCCTGCCTCAGCCTCCCAAGTAGCTGGGACCACAGGCACCCATCACAATGCCTGGCTATTTTTTGGTTGTAGCCGTCATTGTTGTTTTGGTGGGCCCAGGCTGGATTCGAACCCACCACCTTAGGTGTACGTGGCTGGCGCCTTAGCCACTTGAGCCACAGGCACCGAGCCTTTGAAAATATTTACATTAGCAGTATCCAATTTACTTAACTGTCACCCTATGTAGGTTTTTTAATTTTAATTTTCATCATTATAAATAATGAGGTGATAAGCTCTTTACATTCCCATTTATTTTCTAGAAGTGAAAAAGTCAAAATTAATGAATATTTTAGGGTTTTTGATACGTTCTGCCACATTGTTTTGCATAAATAAAATAACAATTATTAGCAATTGCAGCAGTAGGGTATAAATGGGCTGATTTCACCAAAGCCTCAAAATCATTTATTCAATAAATATTTATCAAGGGTCTATTATAAGCTAGTCATTATCTTGCTCACAGGCAATACATTAATAAATGAAACAGAAAACATCTCTTTTCTCAAGGAGCTTCAATATCGGATATGTCATGTAGTAGTAAGTTCTGTGAAGGTAAACAAAGCCTGACAAAGGGATAGAGAGGGGCCCAACAGCCCCTAGGAGCAAATCTTGCCAGCTGCCTGGTTTTGTAAATAACGTTTTATTCTGGCTTGTTACAGGTAGCTAAGTGATAAGGGGGCCAGCCACATATACCAGAGCTGGTGGGTTGGAACCAGGCCTGCACCTGCTAAACAACAACAGCAACTACAACAAAAAATAGCTGGGTATTGTGGCAGGTGCCTGTAGTCCCAGCTACTTGGGAGGCTGAGACAAGAGAATTGTTTAAGCCCAAGAGTTTGAGGTTGCTGTGAGCTGTGATGCCACAGTACTCTACTGAGGGCGACAATGAGACTCTGTCTCAAAAAAATAAAGTTTTGTTGAAACACAGCCATAGCCATTCATTTATGCACTGTCACTGCTTTCCCTCTACAAGGGTAGAGTTGAGTAGCTGCAACAGAGCCCATATAGCTCACAAAGGGCAGTGTGTTGACATCACACAGTCTCTTAAAGCAGGGAGGGTCAAAGCCTCCTGGAATGCTGCATTGGCTGTGGTATGCTAACTGCTGTAACAAATAGACCCCCAAATGTGTATTGGTACATATGCAATAGAAATTTCTTTCTTTCTTTTTTTGTTTTTTTAATTGTTGGGATTCATTGAGGGTACAAAGAACCAGGTTACATTGATTGCATTTGTTAAGTAAAGTCCCTCTTGTAATTGTGTCCCACCCCCAAAATGTACTTCTTGTTCACGTATAGTAGTGGGTATGTAAATAGACTGGCAGGATCCAGTCTATCTGGGTCTTCTAGGGAATTGACAAGGCTTTGCTTTCTGCAACACTCAGCTTCAAGGCCATCCTCAGGTTACCATCGATTCCAACCAGCCAGAGGGAACAAAAAACATAGTGTTTTTCCTGCATGGGAGGTCTTTAAGGGCCAAACCCAGAAAAGGCTCTCATCAGTTCCACCAAACACTCCATTGGTTAGAACCCAGGCATAAGGCAGCAGCCGACTACATGGGTACCGGAAATTGTAGTCCCTGCCTGCTCAGCACATCCCAGCTCCACACCACTGAGTGGTGACGGCACAGACAGCAACCCCTCTGTCTCAGATAGCATACAGTTTCCAATTTCCAGCAAGACTCAGCAACTCATTATTGTTTGATTGTGTATTTCCTGAGTAACAGTGAAGTATATATATAAAAGTTTTATGTTTCTTAGCCACTTAGAATTTCTCCTCCTTGTATTTCCCCTCTTCATGTCCTTTGTTCATTGCTCTAGTAAGGTTTTGGAGTTTTTCTAATCATTTTTATTAGTGATTAAATGGTTAAAAATTATAATCACCCTTTGTTGTTTTCCTTTTTGTTTTTAAATAGTTTTTGAAGGGTGAAAAAAAAATTTTTCTGTAATGAGTTAATATGAGGATACATACAATTAGGCTATAGTACTTGCCTTTGTAAAGTAAAGCCCAAAGTCTGAGTTGTAGGAAAATAGTTCTCCACCAGAAAATGTGCCATGTACCTCTCTCTACATTGTACCCAATGGGTGGGAATTAATGGAGGCGGCTCCCCCCTTCAATTTAATTGTGTTTTTCTCCTATATGCACTTGTAGTAGTTGGTCTACTATTTTTAGATTAGTACTGAGTACCTGGGATACTTGCTTTCTCATTCTTGAGATACTTTACTAAGGAGAATGTTCTCCAAATCCATCCAGGCAAATACAAAACATGCAAAGTCTCCATCTTTTTATAGATGAGTAGCATTCCATGGTATACATATACAACAGTTTATTAATCCATCAATGGGTTGATGGCCACTTCGGTTGTTCCTACATCTTTGAAATTGTGAATTGAGCTTCTATAAACATTCAAGCGCAAATGTCCTTACGGGAAAAGTATTTTTTGTCTTCTAGGTAGATACCTAGTAATACGATTATGGGATCAAATGGGAGGTCTACTTTTAGTTCTTTGAGGACTCCCCTCTCTTCTTTCCAAAAAAGTTGTACTAGTTTGCAATACCATTGACAGTGCATCAGTGTATCCCCTTTTCTGCATCCACACTGGCAACTGCAGCTTTGGGACTTTGGGACGGGGGCTTTTCTCACTGGTATTAGGTGATATCTCAAAATGGTTTGGATTTACATTTCTCTGATGATTAGGGATGATGAGCATTTTTTCACATGTCTGTGGACATATCATCAAAGTGTATGTGTTTTGCCTTTGTGATTCCTTCCATTGTTTTCTACTTGGGAATATCTTACCCATTCAGAGATATGTGTTTATTTGCTCTCTGCTTTCTTCAATTTTTTTTCAAAGCTTTATATATACTTTTAAGTGAGATTTTAAGTTTATTACCTTTGAAAATAGCCAATTTTCTCAACACCAGTTATTAAACCATTCACATCTTTCTGACTTGTGATGCCCCATTTACAACATTTTAAGCTATGTTGTGTTCCAGAATGTGTGTCTATTTTTGTCTGGCATCAGTGCCATGAAATTTTAATTGTCATATTTTATAGTCTTTTCATATATTATATACAAATACAATAAACTAAGTCCTTCTATATTACTTCTTTTTCAAATATTCCTTAACTGTATTTATTATTTATTAATACTTTTATAGACATACTTTTACCTTACTACAAAAATAATAAATATGCATTCTTATTTTTAAAAAATACAGTGTAAAATAGAAATATTTTAGCTATCTTTTATAAAAATTTAATTAAATTACTTTTAAATCCCTGGTATTATTATAATTACATTTATATTATATCCACATAGTAATTCAGAGAATGACATCTTCACAACCTAGAGAACGCTTCTCATTTGTTCTTTTATGTTCCCCAGGAACGTTTTCTGGCTTTCTTTGTATGGATCCAGTACATTCCTTATCAATTTTATTCCTAAACATTTTGATGGTGTTTAAATATACTATTTTTCAAGTTTAATTTTAGCTGATTTTTGCTGATATGTTGTAAGGCTCTCAATTTGTACCTATTTCTGTTGCAATAGATAAATTTTCAATTGATTTTCTTAAATTTCCTAGAGAAATAATCATCTCATTTATCAAACAAAAATAGTGATTTATTTTTGTAAATAAATTTATCACTCTTCTGATTTGTGTGCTTTTCAGTTCTTGTATCAACTGCATCACTGACCATCTGCCCAGTGCATGGTCCAGCTGAGTGTCCCAGGAATTTGAAAAATGCTGGGACTTTATCTCTCTCATTGGTTGATTACTTACACTTGAGTATTGAGAGTTTTGAAAAGTCATATGGTAAAGGATTCTAGTTAAATTTATTTAAGCTTGCATCACTAGTATACCCAGCATCCTAGCAAACATCTAGTAATATGCGTCCAGGCAGTGGTGGTCCTACCTAAAACACCCCATCATCCCACAGCACGTGTCCTCTCACCTTTCCCACCTGGACACTCTATACATTAAGAAAAGCTGGGTTCTTAAGTTGAAGTTAGGGTGATGCTGAGCAACTTCCAAAACAATGTTCAAAAATAGTTGTGATAAAAAGGCCCTCTTTGATCCATTAATGTGATATATCGTATTTAGTTAACTCTGTTTATTTGTGTTCTTTTTTTCCTGAATATACTACATATAACTTTTTGCTTTTTCAAGACCCTTATCTTTATCAATTCTATAATTTTTGTGTATTTTAATTCAGTAATTCTGCTTTTATATTTATTGTGTTTTTTTCCTTGAATGTATCTTTCCATCATCTTTATAATTAGGGGAACGAGGTGCTTAGTTCATCTGTGTTTATATTTTCAACTACTCATCAAAATGTATGGGGCTTAGCCAAATGCTAAAATCCTCCCATTATTCAAGAAAAGAAAAGGGAGACAAGATTAACTCATTAAATTTCAGGCTCATTGCTTCTCTCAGAGAGTCCAACACATCAATTAAACTTTATTTCAAAAAGAGATAATACAGATAAGATTAGGGAACTACTGGCCTTCTGAAACAACTAATGAGGAAGGGAGGACCTCACCTCCAAATTCTCTTCAACTCTGGGCAAATCAAATCCATACAATGAGTATAGAAAGAGTTCAATCCAAACTAATACACCATCATCAGGAACACTTTTGGAAATTAAGGTTGGCCTTATATTCAGTTCAAATCGGTCTTACGATTTTAGAATCTGTTTTGATTTGGGTTCCTCCAGTTGCCAACCCTGAGGCAAGAGTTCTCAAGCAAGTGGTATATTTGGGAGGCAATCCCAGGAAGCACCATTAGGGGAGGGGAAATATGCAACGAAGACAGAAGAAAGCCAATGGAAGGAGTGTTATCCAGCAAGTTACTCCTAGCAGCAGCTGGAGCTTGAACCTGCTTGGAGCTCTGTGGGCCAGTCAGTGGAGAGCATGTGCCTCTCAGTTGCCCCGTCCCTGGGGTGAGGGAGCTGAGGTGTATACACATGTATAGACATCATCCTGTAAGTTGCTTGAAGGGTGCTGAAAGGGCACTTCGGGCCTGCAGCCTACATAGGAAAAGCCCACAGTTTAGGAAATGCAGGCACTGGCAGCCGGAAGTCAGCCCAGTGTGCCTTAAGTGACATAGATGAGAAAATATAATAATGGAGAGTGAGGGGGATGGCAAGTGCCCTGGAAGCTGCCACAGGGGCACTGAATTTCCTTTCCTTCAACTAGCCATGAATACCTCAACTAGGCTTAAAAATAGTGCATGGAATTATTCATGCACCAATTTGCTTTCTGAGAGACATCAAACTTTGAAAGGGATTTGTTTCTAGGGTTGGCCCATAACCTACTCTTACACTGTCATCACCAGAGAAGCATCCTCTGGAAATGCAGCAAAAAGGAGCAAAGGCTGAGTCCATCCCTAGATGCTGTCCAGGGATAATAAAGCACATGGGAGCCAGTGATGAGGATGCTAAAGGCAGGAGACACGAGAGGCCTCGGGGGTGGTGCTAAATGGATTCAAGCTTCAGGGGCTTGAAATGGACAGAGGAATAAAAAGGACAGAGGAGACAAAATGTACCTTCGTGACAATTTTATTGTCTTCATAATTGCTTCTCTCTTCTAGGAAGCCCTTATGCTACAAGATCCTAACTACAGTTTAAGAAAAGTGTCATCTTTCTTTTATCTAGTTCTGTCTAGATGACCTTGAGTCAATTTCTTCACTGCGGAATACAGAGGGAAATGAAAACTGCTTCACCCAGAGAGTAGTTGTAGCAGCTGATTAAATGTAAGGAAAGCCCCTTGATTAATAAGTGCTTGCTTATAAAAGTAAATAGTTCTCACAAGAATTTGCTCAGCATGGCAATCTGTTCTCCAAAGCACAACACAAATGCAACATAAATAAAAGGGATTTGACCCTATTTCTCATCACCAATTTCTGCATAGTAGAGAATAATAAAATCTAGGTTCCAGTCATCTCTTTTGCGCTGATAAATTTACTTTCCAAAGTGATATTTTGAAAATTAAAATGTGTTCTCATCAATACCATGCCCTTGTAATAAATGTAGTTTTCTTTCTTTCAGTAGCTGAGTTTTATAAACTACTTATTACAGCCACACTGTAATAGTCACCAATAGCACCGACCTTTATTTTGCTGTAAATTCTGAGTAGAGACTATGAATGTGCTTTTCAACTGCAGAACATATTTTACCTAGGTCGTCATCACCTGTCTACTTTTCTGATGAATGATTTCCTCTAGTAAAACCTTCATATGCCAATTTGCAGTTCTGTTTCCCTCTTCATTTGTGGTGATGAACAACTGAGTCCTCACAAAACTCCTTCCCTAATCTCCCCTTAAACTTAGAGCCCACAGCATCATTGTGCCTGGCTCAGTTTCCATGTCACTCAGACCTGCACTCGTGACTTGCTTTCTGGCCCTAGAGACAGCTTGGGATCTTAAAGCCAGGTCACTGCTGCTATTGCTGCCACTACCACACCTCAAGAAGCCACACACAGGGCAGATGAAGGAAGATCATGGTGCCTTCAAACCAGCCAATTGCTCAGAGAGGCCAGGTGACCGTGCCCAGAGATATGGTGGGGTTATGCCCCAGGGGTGACTTCGATATTTAAAAAGCAGAGTGAGGGCAGCACCTGTGGCTCAGTAGGCAGCGCACCGGCCCCATATATCAAGGGTGGTGGGTGCAAACCCAGCCCCGGCCAAATTGCAACAAAAAAATAGCCGAGCATTGTGACGGGCACCTGTAGTCCCAGCTTCTCCGGAGGCTGAGGCAAGGAAATTGCCTAAGCCCAGGAATTGGAGGTTGCTGTGAGCTGTGTCATGCCATGGCACTCTACCATGGGCGATAAAGTGAAATTCTGTCTCCACAAAAAAAAAAAGTAGAGTGGGGTTGGATTTTGGAGACAATTTATTTTCTCTTTCTCCCTCAGATGGACTATTTGGAGGCTCTGAAGGTGTCCTATGAAACCATGTAATTAGCTGTGCTTGTTATGACTCAGTAACACATCTCCCGGTATTTTTCTCTCTTTTTCTCTCTTTTTTTTTTTTATGCTACATGGTGAAAGCCACATAACATTTATCACTGTAATTATTTTTAAGTATACAATACAGTAGTGTTATCTATACACACATTGTTGTTCAATAGAGTCTAGAAATTTTTCATCTTGCAAAACTGAAAGTCTACACACATTAAACAACAATTCCCTCCTGCCCTCCATATGGCCCCTGGCAAACACCATTCTATTTCTGCTTCTGCTTTTGTTTGACTACTTTAGATGCCTCACATAAGTGGCATCATGTAGTATATATCTGTCTTTTTGTGACTGGTTATTTCGCTTAGTGAATGTTCTTAATGTCCTCAAGATTTATCCATACTATAGCCTATGACAGGATTATTTCTTTCTTAAGGCTGACATGTAGTCCATTGTGTACATATACCAAATTTTCTTTATTCCTTCTTCCATCAATGGACACGTTGCTTCTACCTCTTGGCTACTGTGAATAATGTTGCAATGAACATGGAGTGCAAAGATCTCTTTGAGATCCCATTTGGATGTAAACGCACACCTCTTTGAATTTGCTCTGGCTCTCACTGCCTCCCTTCCCCTTTTCCCCTCATGCTTGATTCCCCGAGTTTGTGTCAGTGGTGTGCCGGGGAGTGTTTAACATCTGACACTCTGAGCATAGTTCCAGTGTAAACGTTGGCTAATATTTTCATGTAAATTAATGAATGAGATGAAAGGCATATGTCTTTGAATATGAAAGATCAAAGACATGTCTGAACTTCACTCATGGCATGAGCAATTTCTTTTTGTATTGGATAATAGTTTTCACATTCTGGAAGAATATTTCAATTTTATGTGCTATTCACAATATAATGGCTACAGATATAACATGATTTTAAGTTTGATTTCCATTGTTAATATTTTCTTCTTCTTAACTCTAGACAATCAATAAGACAAACCAAATCTTACAAGTGTAACAAGTCCTGTTATAGTCCCATGAGAGGTCAGCTTAAAGAGTTCTACTGTATTTATTTTTTCATAGATCTGGAAGCTAGAAGTCCACAATCAAGGTGCCTGCAAATTCAGCTTCTGGTGCAAGATGTCTTCCTGGCTTGTGTCTTCACACGGACTTTCCTCTGATGTCTCTTCCTTTTCTTATCAGGACCCTGTATCTTCTTATAAAGCCCTATTGGCTCAGGGTCCTATTCTTACGACCTCATTTAAACTTAACTATCTCTTTATGGGCCAATCTCCAAAAACAGTCACATTAGATGTTAAGGCTTCAACATATGAATTTGTGGGAATACAATTCAGTTCGTGACAGACCCACATTCCCAGGGTGGAATCCTGGAACATGCCGTTTCCTGGAAACTTTCCCATCAGCTGTGATTTCCTGTCCTTCAAGTTCACCAATGCTCTCACTCTGACTGATCTGCTGTCTAACTTCCCTGGATCCTTCCCTCTTTATCATCACCTCCTCAGTTCCCTATTCTTCACACTCTTTTCCCTACTTATCTTGGACCCATAACTGTGGGAGGTAGATAGGTTGACTTCTCAGCAAGGCACCTCAACTCAATCCTGGGGCATCCAGGGGAACTTTCCCAGATGGACAATCCCTGGGGGGTCTTTCAAATCCAGGAAAAGAACCCAGAGGCAAACAGACAGGCTGGACTAGGTCTATGCCCCAGAGATAAACAGATGGGAGGGATTAAATTCTTTGAATATGTAGTTAGATGAGGAAACCTGGTTTACGTCCCATGCGTGATAGAACTAGCTCCTCCCCCCCCTTCACATACACTATGGGGTGTTTTACCAAACCCACTGCTTACCAGTCTCTCTCTCTATCCAGTCTTCCTGGGAACTTGGGATTCTTTCAACCCTATCTTTTACATATGCACCTTTGTTAAAAATCAATAAAAACCTTCTGAAAAGGCCAGAGAAATGCTACATTTCCTTGGTTTACTCAGCCTGAGTGTGCATCCCTTCCCCAGCACTTTCAGACTTTTTTTTAAACTCATGTATTTTCAGTGTTGTTTTCCAGTGGCAGCACCAGAAAATAAGCTGAGAGAGAACTTGCCCTCACCCCCTCATGAAGCCAGTGAGCAGAACGGGCTGTTTCCTATTACTTCTTAATTGTCCTGTTGCTGGGAAAATTCTGAATCACACTAAATGTTTATCTTCCCTCCTGCCCCACCTGTCCCACCACAATCAGCTTCTCTTAGCCTCAGTTTCCTCATATGTAAAAATTCAAAGAGACACTACTTAGGAGTCAAATAAAAATTGTATTAGACAATATATGTGAAATAATATCTAGCCCAGTAGCTGAAACATAATAGTCCCTTAATGAATACTAGTCCTTGGCCTGTTTCTTAACCATTTACATTTTATGTAAAATAACATAAAATATGTATTATGTTAAACACGTTATTATCTCTATTTTATATGAGTAACATATAGTAAAATTACACTGGGAGGATATAAAAAGAAAAAAGTCACCAGTAATTCCACCGCCTTAACACAGCTATTTCCCATTTTAGATATTCCTTGATTGCACAAGTATATATTTTTAGGGCACTGCAGTCAAGAATGTGCATATAGGCTTGGAACCCGTGGCTCAAGTGGCTAAGGCGCCAGCCACGTACACCTAAGGTGGAGAGTTTGAATCCAGCCCAGGCCTGCCAAACAATAACGACGGCTGCAACCAAAAAATAGCTGGGCATTGTGGCGGGCGCCTGTGGTCCCAGCTACTTGGGAGGCTGAGGCAGGAGACTTGCTTGAGCCCAGGAGTTGGGAGGTTGCTGTGAGCTGTGGTGTCACGGCACTCTACCCAGGGGGACAGTTTGAGGCTCTGTCTCAAAAAAAAAGAATGTGCATATAATTTTACATCATTATGTTCCTATGATGCTATCATCTCTATAATTAACATATTCCCGACTTCATACTATTTCATCGAGGGAATATAGTATGGTTCAATTAATCATCCTTCTATCATTGAGTAGTTAAATTGGTTCAAATGTTTTCCTATTATATCACAGAGTTTTAATAAACATGTAGTGTTTGTTACTTTTCCCCTTATTTGTTATTTTTTTCTGACTTATTCCCCGAAGTGGAATCTCTGTGTCAAAAATTGTAAATATTTTTCGAGCTCCTGGTGCATTCAGCTACATTGCCTCCCAGAGCATTTCCAGCAGTGTCCACTGCCACCACTAATGATTGCGTCAGAAAACAGCATAGTCAGAAAGACAGTTGTTATTCTCCAGTTCTCCCTGCTTGATTTTCTAAAGAATTGAAAACCGGAGTGGCCAACTCCCTGAGGCTGCCTACCCTGAAGAGAGGCAGTGAGCATGCAACTTTATTTTCATGTAGTATTTTCTCTAAAATAATTACTCTCCAGAGACCTCTCCTCTTGCCTCTCTTTACTGCTTAGCCCTCTTTTCCACACCAATCCTGAATTCTCATTGCATCCAGGAACAGACTGTCTTGTTAATCACATGAACCTAACAGACACTATGTCAAACATTATATCAATGATACTGATGCTCTTGTTACCCATAATACAGGCCCACTTTTGCTGGGCTAAAGTCCAGAGGAAGACAGACACTGGACAGAGCAGGTGGATAAGGCCTCCTCACTCAATACTTTTGGGGTATCTCCAAAATCCACAAACAGGTCCTTAACTTTGCAGGTCCCAAAGTCAATTTCACCTGACCTCTAGCCCTAGGGAAAGGCATAACAAAGTGGATTTGCTCAAACCAAATCCAGGCAAAGCAATGACTTTTTGGCACTAGAGCATGGAGATAATGTACCAATTTGAGCAAGTGTGTTCTCAAAAGAATCTGTGCAGGGGGAAGCAGCTCATAGCTGGATCAGTCACTCTGAAGAAGGGGGGGAAACAGTTCTCCATCAGGTAACTGGGTAAGATGGAGAAACAATGGAGACTGAGGAGGAGAAACATGAGTAGGTGGGGAAAGGAAGGGAAAGTGAAGAGTCTGCATGAGGGGGGTAGAGTGCTGAGGTGGGTGTGGACATGGTGCTGAGGGTACAAGGGCACAGTGGACCGGAATGCCCAGGATAAGGACGTTCAAGCTGCAGACCCAGAGGGAGTTTGTAGCAGAAGCAGCAGTGTCCCTCCAGGGCGCAGATGGTATACACCTTTTGCCTGCCATCAGAGGAGGGAACACAGGTGCAGGGTTTAGCCCGGGGTGACCCTAGGATTCAAACCAGGGGTCCAGTCTGAAACCAGGCCTTAGGGCAGCAGTTCTCAACCTGAGGGTCGCAATCCCTTTGTAACAATGAAAATACATTGCTGCATTAGGAAGGTTGAGAACCACTGCCTTAGGGGAAACATGAAGACCAAAGAGCTCCAGCTGCAGCTCGTTTGAACAGGTGGTGCAGGGGCAGGATGTGAAAGGGCCGGGGGGGGGGGGGGCAGTGTGATCCCTTCCAGAGCCATCACCCTGACACATAAGGGTGGTGGCCTTATACCTGAGTTCCTATGTGAAAGCAAGGGGAGTGTGACTATGGTTTTTTAGTAAACTTGTTCCAGAAGAGTACTGGAACATCCATAAATACATTCACCCCTGGTTGCCTGGGCCTGGCTTGAACTTGGAAGCAGAGGTGGAAGCAGTCACCACCACAGCAGAGAGGGCCAGCAGAGGAGCACCGCGCTCAGTGGCCTGAGGGGCCACACTCTGGCTGGGACCCAGGTTGAGCATGTAGCTATGAGCCTCGCTGACCACCACACAGAGCCACCCATGGCAGCCTTAGACAGGCACCTCCAGACATCCCCTGGGAAGCCCAGAACTCCTGTGGTTGGTTCTGTGGTCTTTACGTGCTTTCTAGGGCCCTCAATTCTGTAATTAAAAGCAGGTTTGTGAGGAATTTCCCAAAACGAGTTGCTTCTCTGTCTCTTTCTAGGATAGAGCATCTGCCTGAAGTTCAGCCTGCCTGAAATTCAGCAGATGGCTCACGGTTCCCAGCTGGGGAGCACTCCAATGGGAAATGTGCAGAGAAGGCTAACCAACTGGGAAGGAGCGACTGGTGTTCAAGTAGAATAATTTGCCTTGAAGCACCCAAGTCACCCATGATGCAACCATTCCCCTCTTCATTGTGAAAGTCAAAACCACAGAAATTGTCTCAGCTATTCCCAGTCCTCCGGGGCTTCTTTCTTAAATGGAGGGGTTAACATGGCTGTTTGTAGGGTAGATCTTCTTTATTTTAGGAAATTCTGAGGTTGAGGTGAGGGTGTATCTGTTCACTGGAGGATTTATCCATTAGACCTCGCCACCATATCCCAGATACTGTGATAGTACATCAGATGAAGTGCATTTGGCTACAAGTAACAAAGTCTCTGGGTATCAGTGCCTTAAATGATGGAGACATTTAATTATTTCACAGAAGCAGAAGTCTAGACACAGGCAGAGCCAAGACTGCTGCAGCAGCTCACCCACAACATCAGAAACACTGGATTTCCCATCTCTCCCCACTGTTACCCTTGGGGAGTCACCCACATGGACTCTGGCAGCTTCCACAGCCCGCCCCAAGCATCACACCTCACATGTGACAACCACCTAAGGAGGGAGGAAAGGATCAGAGGCAAAGGAGTTTTTCACGCGTATGGATTTCTCTTTTCACTAAGGAGATAGATCTTTCCAGAAGCCCCCGGAAGACCAGGACTAGACTACGTCCCCATCTGTACATCCATCACTGGCACAGGAGAAGAGGATTCCCTCATTGGCTTAGATGGTTGTAGCTGATCCCTAGGTGAACATGACTGAAGTTCAATCATTAAGGAACAGGTAGACGTAGCTGGTGGGAACCACAGCCAGGCTCAGGTGATACAGTGATGAACAGGATGAACTCTCTGCCCTCATGGAGCTTGCTGTTCAGTGAAGACAACAAGCAGAGGACACCTGTTAGATGTGTGATCTCACACCACACTGATCACTATGAATGAAAAGCTGGGTTTTATGACACAAATTTCATGGCGATTAGAAGGTCAAGTATCCTTCATCCCCCAGTACATCCGTCTTTCATTGTGTGGCAGCAGGGTGCGTTCCCAAGCCACCTGCTTCACACCACATCCTCCAGATTGAATCTGGTGTGGCAAGCCGAGTAAAACCAATAAAATGTCCATGATCTAGTGCCTAAAACCCGTGAAATGTTACCTTACATTGCAAAGGGGTCTTTGCAGATGTGATGAAGATAAATTAAGGATTCTGAGATGAGGAGATGAGCCTGCATCATCCAGGTGGGTGCAATATAATCACAAGACTCCTTATCAGAGGAAGGAGGATTCAAGGGAGAGAAGTTATGATAGACGCAGAGATCAGAGTGATCCAGCTCCAAGCCCAGGGATGTGGGCAGCACAAGCTAGAAAAGACCAGGAACAGAGTCTTCCTTAGGCCTTCCAGAAGGAACACAGTTCTGCTGAGACTTTAATTTTAGCTGCACAAGACACACTTCAGACTTCTGATCTCCAGAACTGTAAAGTAATAAATTAGTATTGTTTAAAGTAACACATTTGTGGTAATTTGTTACAGCACCAGTCAGAACCAGGTTACACACAATTCCTCCTTCAAACTCATTACATCTGTGTGTACCGTGTGTGCACACACACATACCTGCAGATAAAGGCCAGGGAGATCATGCTGCCTGGGAACTTGGGGCAGGGAGAAACATCAAAACGAATTGCTGCAGTACTTTGATGAATCCTTGTTCTTCCTCCTTCTGAAGAGACATGAAGGGAAGCTTAGTGCTTTCCAAGTACTCTCTAAAATATCTGAGGAGTCAGTTATATTGGGATTCCCTCTAAGCTTAACCTCCCAGGTGCTCATCGTCAACTATACAGGGGTTAGGGGTCACCACAACATGAGGAATTATATTAAAGGGTCATGACATTAGGAAGGTTGTGAACCACTGACATAATAGAAAGCACGATTTAAGATCATGGGTTTCTTCTTAGAGAAACAGAAACAGCTAACAGTCGTTGAGAGCTGTTGTGGTGCTGGACATGAATCCGGAGGAAGATTCTGCTGTGTGGCTCATCTGTAACTCACTAATTCAGGTCCAACCCGAGCCGTCTCTGGCAAGCAGATGTGAAGCTCAAAAGAGGATTAGAAGATCTTTTGTAGAACTCAGGAAGAAAACTCACTGAGAAAAAGGCATCCAACCACCATCATTTGGGGAGAGAATTGTTATAACACATGCCTAAAAAGAGGTAAATTAAGCTAAAAGGAAATATCCAAATAAGAATTAAAAATCTCCTAATATGAAGAAGTACAAAAAATACTTCATGGGAGCAAACACTACCATAAAGGGCCCAAAAAGTCATTTTATGGAATTTAAATGCCAGAGAAAGCCTTTTATCTTCTCCCAGTCCTGGGCAGAGGCTCCCAGCGTCTCTCACTGGATACTGAATAGCTTTATCACCTGTCTTTCTCCTGCATCACTTTCCAGTCCATTGTCTACACTGTTGCCTGAGTGGATTTTAAAACATAAATCTTATGAGATCACTTCCCTGCCAAAAAAATTTGCTGACTCCCATCATCAGGCATCTGTAGGAAATGTATTTTTTATACATGGCACAGATACCCGGGTATGAGCTGCTCCATCTCTCACTGCACACTCACTGCCCTGCCCCTCTAGTCTGAAGGTCTACCGTACAGAACCAACCGAGGATGCCATGCTATTTTATTCTCTGCATTTGCCCTTCCACCTGTCAGGAATGCCCTTTTGTCCACTCCACCCTAAGTCCACCTAGCAAAATCCAACTCATTCTTTTTTTTTTTTTAATTTGAGACAGAGTTTCACTTTGTCACTCTCAGTAGAGTGCCATGGTGTCACAGCTCAAAACAACCTCCAGCTCTTAGGCTAGGGCGATTCTCTTGCCTCAGCCTCCCTGAGTTGCTGGGACTGTAGGCACCTGCCACAATGCCTGGCTATTTTTGTTGCAGTTGCCACTGCTATTTTTTAGCTGGCTGGGGCCAGGTTTGACCTGTCACCCTCAGTATATGGGGCTGGCGTCCTACCCACTGAGCAACAGGCACCACCCCCTTCTTTAAGACTAAATAAAAGCGTCTTGTTCTCAGTGGCCTTCTCAGCCCATTCAGAGTTGGTCTTCCCGGCCCTCAGTGCCCACCTCTCAGTAGCTGTCACCATTCTATACTGCTGGTATTTTTCATACAGTGGCCTTCTCAACCAGCCCGTGAGCTTCCTGAAGAAAAGACTATGACTGATTCATGATTATATTCTCCATAACTCACACAGTCAGGTACTCAATAAATATTTATTGAAAGCATATCAATTAGAGGTTGTGGTTAGCTCAAAGCATAGCAATCAGGGGTTGTGGTTCATTGTAATAGTGATACAAACATAAATTTGCGGGAATTGTTTTCTTCACATATTAACTCTTGAATTTGGAAATCCAAGGCTGCTGCTTTCACAGTACAGCAGCATCAGTGCCCCAGATACCATCTATCACTCTGCTTCTCCTCCCTGAGCTTGGGATCTCAAGCCATCCTAAGTCCTCTCTCCATTCTAGAAAGCAGGGGAAAGAGGGATGTGGCAAGAATAAAAGGAGCTCTGCTTACATCATGAACGCAAAACTTTCTACAATATCCTCACCAATTTCTAAGTGTGTATCTCTTTGGCCAGAACTGTGTCATGTGACCACCCTTAGAGAAAACTGGACAACATAGTCTGTCCACTGGGCACACTGCCATCCTGAACAAAATCAGCATTTTCTTAGAAAGGCATAAAGAATGAATATTTGGGCTCGGTGCCTATAGTTCAAGTGGCTAAGGTGCCAGCCACATACACCAGAGCTAGCAGGTTTGAATCCAACCTGGGCCTGCCAAACAATAATGACAACTACAACCAAAAAGTAGCCGGGCGTTGTGGCAGGCGCCTATAGTCCTGGCTACTTGGAAGGCTGAGGCCAGAGAATTGCTTAAGCCCAGGAGTTGGAGGTTGCTGTGAGCTGTGATGTTAGTATGATGCCATAGCACTCTACCCAGCACAACAGCTTGAGGCTCTGTCTCAAAAAAAAAAAAAAAAAAAAATGAATACTTGGTATTCAATGAGCACAGATTGTGTGTGTGCGTGCATGCATGCATGAGAAATTGAGGCCTAACAAGGCACTTAAGACTGAAATACCTTTGTAAAAGTTATACTCAAAGCTATATCAAAAGATAAAGCTTCCAAAGGTGACGGTGCCCAGTCCATGATCAAGTACAGAGAACACTTACTGCAGTGGTTCTCCTACTAATTGTGGAGTTTTAAAAAAAATGCAGATGACCAGGCCCAGCCCTCATACCACAGAATCAAAATCTTAAGGGTTGGGAATCTAAAATGTAGGTCCATCTTGTACAGCTATGTACAACTGATACTAATGTATGGCAAGGCCCTGCAGACATGTGAGACTTCGGAAAACTCTACAAGCTTTTCTACTGCATGGCCATGGTTCAACTTCTGCCTTAGTCTCTTCTCATTTGATTTCAGCCATAAAGTCAAACCTCAGATGAGAACAGGGCATGTGGTACAGTAGCTAAATATGTGGGCTCTAGAATCAGACTGCTTGGGCACCTACCCTAACTAGCAGCATAATCTTTTTTTTTTTTTTTTAATTTAGACAGTCCAACTTTGTCACTCTCCGTAGAGTACTTGGTATTCTAGCTCACAGTAACCTCAAACTCTTGGGTTCAAGTGATTCTCTTGTCTCAGCCTCCCAAGTAGCTGGGACTACAGGTGCCCACCGCAATGCCCCGCTTTTTTTTGTTGTTGTTGTTGCTCTTTGTTCAAACCCACCAGCCCTGGTGTACATGGCTGGCACCCTAACCATGAGCTATGGGTGCTGAGCCTTTTTTTCTTGAGACAGAGCCTCACATTTGCCCTCAATAGAGTGCTATGGCATCATAGCTCACAGCAACCTCAAACTCAGGCTCAAGTGATTCTCTTGCCTCAGCTTCCTGAGTAGCTGGGACTACTAGGCGCCCACCCACAGTGTCCAGCTATTTTTAGAGACGAGTTCTTGCTCTTGCTCAGGCTGCTCTTGAACCTGTGAGCTCAGGCAATTCACTGGCCTCAGCCTCCCAGAGTACTAAGATTACAGGCTTGAGCCACCTCGCATGGCTAGCAGTATAATCTTAAGTAAGTTAGTTGATGTCTCTGTGTATCATTTGTCTGATCCTCAAAATGAGATAACAGTATATATCTCATAGGGTTATCAAGAAGACAGAGTGAGATGATATTTACATAGTATAAAATTTGAATTACCATATGGCACATAGCAAGAATTTAATGGAGGTTTGGTACTAGGATCTCTCCCTAACAGATACAGATCGGTACCCTACATTTCTGACAAAAGAGAAAAGAGATTTTCATTCAGTTGGTTTGTTAAAGATGCCTTTTATCAGGTTGAAGAAGATCACTTCTATTTCTAGTTCCCTGAGAATTTTATCACAAATGGTGTTGAATTTTGCCAAATCCTTTTTCTGCATTTCCTGAGATGATCATTTGATTTTTCTCTCTGATTCTATTAATGTGACTATTATATTGATTATTTTCATGTTAAACCAAATTTGCATTTCCGGAATTAAGCCCCATTTGGTCATGTTATTTTACACATTTTTTAATGTTATTGTATTTGATTGGCTAATTGTCAAAAATTTGTGTAGCTATGTTAGAGGGATATTAATCTGTAGCTTTCTTTTCTTGTAATATCCATCTAATTTTTCTATTAGCGTAATGCAGGATTCATAAAATAAGTTGGAAAATATCCCCACCTCCTCTAATGTCTGATAGAGTTTATACATGCACAATTGGTACTATTTATTCCTTAAATGTTTGCTAGAAGTCACTGATGAAACCATCTGGACATGGAGTTTCTTTGTGGGAATGTTTATAACTCTACATTCAATTTATTGATAAATGCAGGGCTAATGATTTTATTCCATTACAAACAATCTGAGCACCTGTGAAGATATGCCATCATCCCTTCTTTACTATTCTTATAGGAAAAACTCACAGTTAAGCAGAACCCTCTGGCCACAGCTTGCCTCAAAGAACAACAACTCAGGCTGCAATACCACTAGCTAGGACCCAGGACCTCAGCTCAGATTCCAGCTGAACTAAAGCAAGACCACTGGCATTCAGGTGCGGGCCTGAATGTGGCTTTCCTACCAGCTTGTTTTATGTGGGGGAAAGAAGAGCCAGGAGACTAAAATTAGGTCCATTTGAGCCCCAGCAAAAACCACAAGTGCAGTTGAGCACACTGGATAGTGCATGACTCTAGGCAGGCCCATTTGCATTAGAGATATCATAGTTTCTGTATTTGTTACAACAGATTTCCAACAGATGTCAGGGGAGATTCTTGAGGAAGGTGAACTGGCCTCAACTGATTAGTGAAAGCTATGGCAGCCTTGAAGTGGATCCTGTAGCTAAGACAACAGCAGAGTCAACCAATTCATTCATTTGGTGGTCCAACAAATATGCCTTGTATGCTTCCTGTGGGTCAATTACCATCAAGGAGCTACTGCTGTCCTAGGGTTCATTGTTCGGAAAATTGTTTTATCTCAAGCTAAACACAGATATGTCTATCACCAAGTTAATAGCATGATCAATGTAAAGATAAAACAAAACACCTTCAAAAATGGTTATGCTGCCCACATCCAGTCTTGGGCTTCTAGGCCCCCTTAGAGGTACACAATCTTTCTCTGTTTTGTGAAGTCCTTTACTTTAAGAGAATAATTATCCATAACAATATCACAAGTTCATGGAGGTCAGCCATCAACTATAGTATATACATTTTGTTTTCCATAATTAAAAATATACTGGGCCATAAAATAAATCCCAGTCAATCTGTATGAGTGATAATAATAGTTTCTAGCTTAAGTGTGGTTATGCAAATTAATGAGAAAAAAAGTTAAACGCATAGATGAGCCTAGAATGGTGATTCTTTTTTTTTTTTTTTTTTGAGACAGAGTCTCACTATGTTGCCCTCAGTAGAGTGCTATGGCATCACAGCTCACAGCAACCTCCAACTTTTGGGCTTAAGTGATTCTTTTGCCTCAGCCTCCCAAGTAGCTGGGACTACAGTAGCCCACAAGGGTGGTGATTCTCAAACTTGAGATATATCAGAAATCACCTGAAGTGCTTGTTAAAAAGAGATTCCTGGGCCCACCCCCTAGAGTTGCTAATTGAGCAAGTCTGGGGTAAGGCCTCCAAATTTGCATTTTTAACAAGCCCCCAGCCAATGCTGATGTTGCTGGTCTTCCACCACCCTTCACAAAGCACTGGTGTGACAATATTGGCTATCCTCAAGTTACAAACATCAGACTTAAGCACAAACTGCAACAGAAGCTATTACAGGTAAGAGGTAAATGTACGTGTTCCAACTTACATACTAATTCAATTTAAGAACAAATTGACAGAACCTCTCATTCATAACCCAGGAATTGACTGTAATTGTTAGGTATTAAAAAAAAGGGGGGGAGGGGAAAGATTATGGACAGTCAGCTTTACTATATAGATTCTAAAGGCACAAGGATGTAAAACTTATTGTCTTTTTCCCCCTGAAGGAGATAGCTTGTTTATTTTTTTAAATGAGTAAAGCAGGACTAAATAAATGGTGGAGCCTTTAAATGCTGTGGCTGGCTGAAGGCCAATGTCCCCAAGGAAGTGGGTTTGGAGCTATGCAGCAAAGGATGACTGGAAACTAGACAATGAAAGGGGAGTACCTTCCAGGTAGAGGAAACGCATGAATTGATGTTCATCAGCCAGTCACTGTGCGGGCTGTTTAATTTAATGGATTACTTTTTTAAATCAGGCAGTGTGGCAGAACTGTAAAGGAATAGAATATTCATTTCTACCTAATCCCCAGGCCTCTACAGCTCCATTTTTCTCATCTGGAATCAGGATGCCAAGCTTTGTCAGCTCCACAATGTCATCAGCAGACTGGGCCTCTCCAGGTTGTCATGGTAACAGAATACCTCCATCCTTCTTGTTTCTCCTCACTAACTATTCAAAAGAAGGAAATACCATGACACTGGGATAGCTCCTGTTTTTCAGCTGCATCTCTTTGGAAATTGCATGTTCATGGGAAAAAACTGGAAATTCTCCAGGTTGGGCTCTCTGTGGCGGGAAATCCTTGTCTGAAATCCAGCTCCTTGTGTTCTGAAGCAACACAGAACTTTGTATGTTGACAGGGTTCTCTCCAGCTCTGGGAGAATTTGACTTTTGCACACTAGGTCCTCTGTTCCCTGTGACTGTCAATATGTCTGTGTTTTCTCAATCCGAAGGAAGCATATGTAGTTTTAACACCAAGTTTATTCCAGCCCTATACCACGTCACCCCACTCAATAAAGGTCCTCACACAAAGGAAAAACAAGCACAAATTGTCACCCATTCCATGAACAAATTTCAGGGAGCCTCTGTGTTTTCTATACATACCCTCCCCTTGGCTAACTACTTGACCTTTTTGTGTTGTTTCCCCCCCCCCCCCAAAAAAAGGTGTCTTTTCTGCAAAACAAAGGAGTTGAGATTCTAAAGACTCTGATCAGACTTCCAGATACCAAGACATACCATCCCCCACAGCCTGCCCCAATGCACACACCCCCTTGTGAGTTACACAGGCACCTGCCCTGAGTGTAGCACCTCCTTAAAAAGCCCCTGATCTCTGTTAGTCGGGAAGATGAATTAGAGACAGCTTCTCCCATTCTCCTGACAAAATATCTTTCACACCAAAAAATTTCCTTCTTCCTTGGCAATCTTCACCGTCTCAATAATTGGATCTTTGTGAAACAAGCAACTGGGACCTAGGCTAGACCTACCTTGTAATTTCAATACACTATTTGCCCTACATGTTGATACTTTAAAGATCACTTAGATGTGTTGTTGTTTTTTTTTAAGATCAGTGCTTATGTTTTTATATCATCTAATTTAAGAGAATCCTCAGTTACATTATTTAGATCATTTATACAAGTGGTTCACTTGAGCCTATGTCAGAATCTCCTGGCATGCTTGTACTAACCCAGATGGCTTGACTTCCCCACCCCCCAGCATTTCTGACTCAGCAGGGCTCTAATGGGGTCTGACCCCCATTATATTTCTAACAAGTCCTTAGATGATGTTGATGCTGCTCATCTGGGTGAGTCATTAAAGTTTTATAAGCTTCAGTTTTATCTGGAAAAAAATAATATCCCCTTACTTAGCCTTGCAAAGTTATTGTTTCAATTAAGCAAGACAAAGTGTGTGAGGCTACTCAGCCAGTAGCTACTCACCATGCAAATATAAGTTAAGAGTATTAAAGCCAAGACCAACTGTGTTTATAATGGCTGAAGTGAAATTCTATCATCCCTCAAGAGCACCTCAAAGATTATGGCCTCAGGTTATAGTCCTCAGCCTCACAGACAAAACTGAAACTTTTCTCATCAGAACTTCATTTATACCTCTCTCCAAGACTTACTTTTTGTCAAATGTAAAATATTATAAATTACATACCGATCTCCCCCAAAGTATCTGAGTTTCTTGAAGACAGGACACATGCATCTTTTTACCTTTCTGTGTCCCATACCCCAACTTCATTCTTAGCACAGTGCTATGTGCATTTAGCAAAGAATTGTTTGAAATAATGAATAAATGAATTAATAAATTAAGATCATATATTTTTGACTTCTAGGTAGAATGATAACATACACCACACAGTTTCTACATCCTCCTAAATGACCTCACCATTTCCCCCAAAAATGTATATAATTCATATTATATATTAAACATATCATATATTTATGTGTATATGCACACATATATTTATATATATGCCCTATATATATTCACACAGAGACACACACATGGTAAAGAGGGAATTGAAGAATCTAAAAATGGCAGCCCACAGGGCTTCCCAGCATGGCTCTCCCAGTTGCTAGGGTTCAGACACCTTCACATAGACTCCAAAAGAGTGAGCAACTCCCATTCCTGAAGAAGATGGTTGACTTCCAGGAGAGGCAGCTTCCAAGACAGCATAGAGATTATAGAACTGAGGCCTCTTGATAATATGGTTCCCAAAGCTGTGCTGTGGGCTTTGGCCTTGACCATGTAAGCCCGACTAGAGTTGAGGAGACACCAGGATTAGTGAAGAGCTATATAATATTTTCAGTCACCTTGGCTACTAGAATTTTGCAACTGCAGAATCTACCACTCCCCTTTCTTTCTTGAGGATGCTGGATGGAGAAGGGGAAAATGGGGAGCAAACACCAATAATTTTCATCTGGAAATCACTGGATGTCCTTAACCAACCAGGAACTGCTCATCCCTTATCATTGTTGCTGGCAGAGAGACGAGCCCCTGCCACAAGTGAATGTAGATGACCTTGCCATGGGCGTTGGCCTCAAGTTCAGAAGGAAGCATCCACTCAGCTGGACCTAACACCCACCACCAGATCAACTGAACAGTCTTAAACATAATGTGAATCACTTCCCTCTGTACACCTATAGAAACATCTTCCTGGAGGCAGAGTGCTTATCTGCCATGATTGGCATGGGGTGCAGAAGGTAGATTTGTATGGGGCAGTTTGGTGATGCTGGCTGCAAAAGCTTGAGATGCAACAGAAGAGGCAGATAGACCTCCAGCCAGAAGAAGCCATAGCTGGGCTAAGAGGGGGAGGGGAGAACCAAGGGTCACAGCAGCAGGAAACAGGCTACAAATGCTGCCCATCCTTCTTGCCCACAGTCCTGTGCAGTGGTGATCTCCAAGGTGCCCCATCCTACAAGGTATGAAGTATCTGTGCACATTAATCTCCTGGGAATGTGGTTTTTATGAGACTGCCTATGAATTTCTGGCACACAAAGCAAAAACCCAGACATGGAGTTGATGGATCTCTGGGGCTCTAACTTGAGCACCCAGATTCCTTCCTCCCTCTCACCCCAACTTCTGTCCTCCTGAATGTCAATATACAGCAGAAAATACTTAAACAACTCTTTCAAATCCAACTAACATTTTAAAAAATATTTTAATCAGCCCGGGTTTTTGTCATCTAAAGTTGAATACAACTTGCCTGTTGTTGTGTAAAGTTCCTGGTGATACATTTCCTCATTTAAAATGCCACCAGAAATAAAAAACATAGGAGGACTTTCATTTGTAATTGTCACTCAACTGTTCTAAGTCCAGCATGATAAATGGGATATGAAGCATTTTCTTTGTTTATGTTCTACACCCTCAGTGTCTGTTCACCTAAAATAATTCTTGTGTGCTTGTAAAATATAAAGAAAGAAAAATTTCTATTTATCTTTTAAGGACATTTGGGGTCATATTCAGTATAAAAATCCCTGGAAGAGTATCCCCCCAAATTTCTTAACCATAGTCCTAAGTGACACTTAAAAACATCCTCAAGGTCCTTAATACTTGTCTAACTTTGATGGATGTGTTCACTTTATAGACATTCTTCTCATCAGATTCATAACTCTCCTTCATATGTTACTTAAAGAAATGGGCAACAGGACGCACAAAGACTTAGGAGTTTTCAGAGCCTTGATTTTTTTTTAAAATCAAATAATTTTGGAATGGTTTCTCCAAACCAGCTGGAAAGCCATCTATTTCTGAAGATGATGCAGACCAAAAATGACAACAACAGGAATGCCAGCAGAAGGAAGCTCTTTCATTCCAAGGCATATTTTGACCAGCTACACTTTACCTGGCCCAGAAGAAAGAATGAAGAGAAGCTAAAAAGCAAAAAGAGATGAATAAAAATAGTGACATTTCTTGTTGGTCTTTCCAAGAGGAAAGCAAGGATTTGCTAGCTATGATAATGCACCTTCTATAGCATTTCTAATTTTTCAAAGTAGTTTTATGTGTATTATTAATAACTCTTCATAAAATTCTAGCAGGAGGGCAGGTAGATATGATGGTTTCTATTCATAATTTTTCTCTTTTACAGGAAAAGTGATTTAATATCCATATCCCTCCCAAGTAATTACATTCTGGGATTTCAAGTCTTCTTCCAGTTCTGAATTCTTCTGTGTTTTTTGTTTCTTTCTGCTTATGAGAAGTATAGGTTGGCAAAAACAAAATAAGTTAGCCAAGGGCTCATCATTTGTTTGTCTTCTATTTTTACTGTCATGAAATTCTTTTCCTGTATGTCCTTCAGCCCAAACAGACATTCACTGCCACTTATAAAGTGAAGGATGTAAATGAGGATATACGACTGTTCCAGGGAACAGAGTTTGTGAAGTGCCTTCTGTTCTAATGCTTTAAGTTTATCACATTTTGTTGACTTCTAACATTCCACTTTCCTAGATTACAGGAAAGATCTGTTTAGTTTGTTTTTAAAATGTGCCAATGCCTGTACATTAACAAGATTTTTTAAATAAAATTGTATAAAATGTTTAATTTATTGGTCTTTGGGGGGAATTAGATGCATCACCACTGTATTACAACTGAGCCATTAATCTTGTAGCTTCAGCAAAATTAACTGGTTCACTTTCATGATACCACTGAGGAATCAATTCTTTCCGCACAGGTTCAAGAGAAAGGCCTTTTCAGAAGGGTGCAAGTTCCTTTTTGTATATTTACAAAAGCTTTATTCATGCTGTTAACTTTTTCATTATTCATAATATTTATCTTCTTAAGATTAGTGGTAACTGGTTTTGCCTTGTTTTTAGCCTTAAAGTTTGTTTGGCTGGCCATGTGAAATACATCCCTGGACTTCTGCCCTCTGAATTTGTTCTTGGACATTGTCAGATGTTTGATATTTATGTGCAACTAGGCGTTTCTATTCATATTATTGCTGTTATCCTATCATTTCTGCTTAGCAAGGCCAAGACCAGGACCAGAAGAGTCTGGTAAATAACCTAGTGCCCCTCAGGACAAATGGCTTTGGCCTCAGAGACTCTTCCTTTTGATGCTTCTGTTTTACACATTATGAAATACAACTTTCTCAAGAACCCTGCCAGTGAACTTAAAGATAAGACTTAGTTGGGAAGTTAGAGAGAGCAGGGACTGGGCAAGGAGTGGGTCACACATAGGGCAGAGCCAAATGGTTCATGATATGAGCTATAAACAGGTGCAGGGAAGTGCTGGAGGCCAGCATGGGGTCAGATCAGTCCACTGACCCCACAGCCAGCTGGACAAAGGATGGTTAGGCTATGAAGATCCAGAAGAGTCTAATTTGAAAAGTGGTTTTAATTTTTAAAACATGCATTATACCACACTACAACCCACATTAAGGTTGTAGTGTGGTATACCACTCTTTTGGTGGTAGACAGAGAAATTTTTCATCATTGTAGAAAGTTCTACTCAATAGCACCAGTCCAGACTATGTTTGAAATCATCTATTAATAAATGGTAACAGGGGCCCCCTCATCACCTGAGCCTTGAGGGCAATGGTGTGACTCTGAGCCAAGTCCTCACCCAGTGGAGCTAACATCTGTTTGCAGGATTCCCATGGGAAGACTCTGAATTTGTCCATAGGACAGCACTTGCTCAGAGGAGGATGAACGGCTAAAAGCTACCTAGCAAACATCCCCCCTTTTGTAGACAACACAATTTGAATTCAAAAGTCTTTTTTAGAATTCCTGTAATCCTATTCCCTCCGTTCCCATCCTACTTATTCCTTAAAGGTCTCAGAAAGCCAACTGGTATTCCTGATAGGGATAAAGGCTAAAAAAGACTCCCCTAAGAAAGATTTTGGCCTCACAGCCTCTGGACCTGTCCCTGAAACTTGAGTTTGTGGGACGAACTCTCCCAGGCTGTCCCTACCTCAGGACATGATTCTTTGTTTTGCCCCTAGCCTATCTAGCTTTACTAAATACAGTCTGATACAAATCAGGAAATGATCCTTTAATAATAAAGCTACTTGGTGTTCAGACATAACCAGAAAAAAATCAGGAAGTCAAATACATCCAAAGCCAAATGACTTCTCCCTTCCTTTTTTGAGTATGAAGAAGAAACCTATCTTGTTAGGAAATGGTTATTTTTCGAATCTCTGTGGACAGAGCTGACTGCAGTTTGTGTGCATCTCTTGGTATTGAAAACCTATTCAGACAAAACCACCGCTGAGCACAGAGGCCCAGCATTCGGGGACTAACACATCTCACTCTGCATTCCTCGGTCGTGGCCTCCCTGGGAAATCGTCCCACATGTGGGTTTAATGATAAAACCACTCCCTTTTGGGAAAATGAAGTTCTAAAAGGAAAATAATTTTTGAAAATAAACTGGGAACCTTATAAGATAAGCCACTTACCTGTTAATTATAAGACATATCCACAGAGGAGGAACATCCATCTGGACTTTGAGTGGAGTACTTCAAGGCACCCTGAAAGCCCATTTTGGGGCACAACCAGCTAGGCCTTCAGGGTGTAGGAGGCAGCAGCCTCTAACCCGAGCAACTGATGAGCAGAGCCCATCAGGGGTCTTCTCATCAAAATTCATTTTTTGCCTCTGATTTTCCACCTGTCAAATCTCCAAATCCCATTTTTTCCAATGGCTCTGGAGCCATCAGTTGCCTGTTCATTCCTCATTCTAAATATTCTTTTTATTGATTTTTGCACAAAGCATTTTCAAAATTATTGTCACGGAGACACTTCATGAATTTCTCTTTAAAGCTTTGACATTCACGGAAGTGATCTAGCGAAAAGCTGCCCTTTTCTGGCGCCTGTGGCTGGAAGCTCTTGGTCCCTGAGTTCATGGCAGTCAACATGATGGTGGCACCAGAGCCTGTGAGCACCAGACTCAGTGTACGCAGGGCGACCGGTCAGGGACTGAGTACACAGAACATGACTCTTTCCTCCCAGAGATTTTCATTTGCTTCTCTGAGAATAAGAAAGGATGGTACCAAAGTTCTATGATGCGTTTATTGGGAATCTGGGATGGAGGCTATAAACAGGTATTTGCTGGTGTAGCACCACCCACGTTTTCATTAAATCCCACATTTCTTAGACTTTTCTGGCTTGATGCCTCAACTCAACGATCCTGAGGAATATACATCTCTGTGCCCTTGGCTGTCCCTGTGATTTATCCCAGGCCAGTATAACTGTTGAGCCAACCAGGTTCAAATTAATGCCAAGACATCGGAGCCAAAAGTAGTGATTGGTTTGCAATACTGCTATGAAGAGTGGAGTCAGAACGAACCAGGAACCACATATGAGATTTAGAAATAGAAGATTCAGGCAAAAAACCAAGGTCAGGACAAAAGAGGGAACATAAGGAGAGAAACAAAACAAAACACAGCGGTAGTCTGAGGGGCAGTCTGGGTTGCCTGGGGGCTGGTCTGGGTGGTCATCTGCTCACAGTGCCTCCATAACAGTTGGTCACATCCAGGACCCAAAATACACAATCAACGAAGCCAGCATCTGCATTTGGGCTTTTCCTTGCTCCCCCAATTCTACCACACCAGTTCCCTTGCTCGTGACCCATCTCTGTTGATTCCCTTCAAGAAGACATAGTACAAATTTGCACTCTAAAACTAGATGATGTGGAAACCTCACCTCTCTGAATACAGCTAAAAACCAAATCAGAACATACAAGCACAGAGGCTGCCAAACCACCAGAATAACAATGTTAAAGCTAATGCACTCTACTTACAGAACTAATCTTCAATCCCTCTTTTATGCCCATAGTAACGAGCTTAATAATCCAGTTTACCTGCCCACAGCAAACAAAAAGCAAAATTATAGAAGGGGAGACCAAAAAATTATGAAAAGCAGACATAGATCTCTCACAAAGCACAATTTGAGGTCATTTGCTGTACTGCTAGACTGCTTCTGGTAATTAAGGCACAAAATGATTAAGCTATCTTCAGTTTTTTCTACTTACATCACAAATTTGTAATATACAGTAATTTGGAGGTGACAGATACCTGTTTATGTGCTAAGCTGTATCATTTTTTCTGTTTCATTTTTACTTTTTTAAGTTAATCTCAAAGAAAGGAGAAAAGAAATTATTTTCCTCTCTTAATACCTCTTGACTTTGTATCTGAGGAATTCTTACCCACAAGAGAGAAGGAAACTCCAAAGAAATCCACTGGCCTCTACACATTCTACTGTTACCGGCCAGCAGGAGGGTTGCTAACACGGCCAAGCCTCATTTATAATCTCTCAGCAAATGAAGGCAGCTGAGCCTATGGAAGACCAAGGCATTTACTGTGTTGTTTCAGGGCTTTGGGCCTCAACCAAAAGGGAGACTGAACACCATTTGAACATCTAGCTGCATATACATATACCTGTGCACAAGCCAAAAAAAGTTCTGGAAGGATTATACAATAGACCATAGTGATAAACTTGAGAGGGCACTAAGGGGCCTGGAATGAGAGGAAAATTTACTTCTCATTGTATACACTTTGTAAAAAATCATTTTTATAATATCATGTATTACTTTTAAAACTAAACCAAAATCTGGTTAACACATGTTAAGATGTGAGGAAGATTTATACACAATAAAATCAAAAAACCTCATTGACAGAATTTTAAGTGAAACACCAAATAGTTACAAAGTATATTGGAAGAAATGATCTCATTTACAATAAGAACCAAAGAGATAAAATTTAAGACCTGGACAAAATCTATACAAAGTAAACTTTTCAATTCTACTGAGAAACATAAAAAAAAATTGAAGAAATGGGGAAAGCATATCCTGTTCCTGAAAGACTCAATAATTTAAAGATGTCAATTCTCCCTAAATTAAACTATAAATTTAATATGATCTCAACAAAAATGCTAAAGGATTAGGGGATGGAGGGAAAGCTGATTATAAAGTTCACAGGAAAAAATAAAAATGAAAGATGGGCCAGGAAAACTCTTTTAGTCCCACCAGAGAACAGAACACTATGAAGTGTTCTGGTAATTAAAACCATTTGGGAGACTTCTGGGAAAACACAACCATTGAAACACCATTAAGAGGACAGTGAAATAATAAACAAAAGTGAAATACAAAACTCCAAAGAGAACGGGAGAGACAGAGGCAGCTATAACCTGGCCATGTTATGGAGTAAAAAAAGATGGAGAAGAAGAGGAGGGATTTGCCCCTGCAGATGCCAGAAGCCTCAAGACACAGAGGAACCATGTTCTGAGGGAGGCAGGAATGAGGCAAAGGGCTGAAAACAGAGAGGTTGGTTGGATGTGTATTTACAG
Organism: Galagoides demidoff; assembly: GCA_963574575.1. NCBI lineage: Eukaryota > Metazoa > Chordata > Mammalia > Primates > Galagidae > Galagoides > Galagoides demidoff. Next base: position 30,323 of record CAUYQV010180316.1, read on the forward strand.
GGCAGTTAGAAATCCCTGGTTCCTTCCCTTACCCTGCCAAGGTAAATAATCTCCCCTACTGCCCCCACTGAATATTGTGGATTTATTCTCTGGAGAAACAAAAATTGAAACTAAACTGATTTTCAACCTAGCATCCAGACTATACCCAGCTAAACTACTGAACCAATGTGAAGCTAAAGAAATGTTCAGACATGTAAAGACTGCCGGGACACACTTTTTCAGAATGTCCAACCTTCCCCATAAGCCACCAGAGAAGAGCCTTTCAAATTTTTACAAACACACCACCACCTGCGGACACCATACATTATTGGTTGGCAGTCTCAACACCACGGTATCACTTCTATAAATGGCCTCGAGAGAAGTTAGTCGGGTTCCTCCTACTAAGACTGACTGCTGCACCTTTGGGGTTCTCCAGTGCCTCTGATTTAAACTGAGACAACAGGTGCCCTGGCATCCATGGGGAGCGATACCCCAAGTCCGAGTCCGCATCCTGGCAGTTTGATGGGCTGGACCAGCGGCCTAATGTCCCAGCTCCCACAGTGTAAACTTACTGAGCGCCATCACTTCACATGTTTGCTCATCTCTTTAATGCCTGGCTTACTAGAAGACCCCTGGATGCTCAGACCTGCGGTGAGGCATTGTTTTAGTTGAAGTATGTGAAGAAAATCTGGTCTCACACAGATATGTGGTTGAAAGAGTGAAGACTTCATTGATCACTGAAAAGAACTTGGGGCCCCAGAGATCCCCGACAACACCTTGAAAACCACTTTTGGAGTATCTTGCTGCCCAAAGTATAGCCCCGGAACCAGCAACATCCATGTGAACCGAGATCTTTAGAAAGGCAGTATATCACCTGCTTCAAATCTCTCAGCTCCTCCTCCACATCTCTCTGACAGATTTATCTGCCTTCCTTTACTGCTGTTAAGGGCCCATGTGATTACACTGTACCCACCAAGAAAATAGCCCTATGTTAAGGTCAGCTGATAAGTAACCATTATTAATAACATCTGCCCAGTCCCCACAGTCGTGCCTAGACCCATATTTGAAGAACCAATGAGTGGACAGGAATCTTAGGCAACATCTTTAGAATTCTGCCAACCAAAGGGAAACTTCCTGATAATAGCAGATAGCAGGTCTAGGGCCCAATCAACCCAGAGTGGAGCAGGGTGACTGAGGGATGTAAAATAAAAGAAACAGATACAGTGGAGCATGTAAAAAATATCACTGGCAGACATAGTACAGAGATGTCTGAGTGTTTAGATAAGCTTAGCCAGAAGGTCATTAAAAAGCTAGACAAATGAAAACACAATATGCTTATTGTGCCAGAAAAAAAATGAAGAATTTAAAAAGAAAGGAGGCTCAATCATCATGAACCCCTTGGCTTGGCAGTGAATAGTCTCTACGCTGTCACAATAACGTAAACACTCTATTGATTTAATGACAACAAAAATGTGTAACTATGATGGGAGTGGGGGGAAGGGAAAACAGTGAAAGGAGGAAGGAAGTCAATAGACAAATTGAAAACTGCAGCATAAATATACTGTTTAGAAATACAGAGGGCTCAGCAGAATTACACAGAAGAACTGGAATGGCTGAAGGTGATTGTCTCTGAGAAGCAGGGCTGGGAGTGTGGTGGGGGGGGGTAGCGCGTCCCTGCCCTGACACCTATTAGCATCCTGTCCTCCCCTTCTCCACTCACTCTTTGCCCTTCTCTGTTCTGCCCTGAGCCCTAGAAGGCTGACAGCAGTCTGCTCCCTTGCCCCTGGGTCCTGGTTGAATTTAGCCAATGAAAGGCACTCAGAGATTAGGCTGGGAGCTGAAGGAGGCATCTGCATATTCTCTGCTGGGTGAGACTGTCTGTCTCTTCCAAGCTCCAGCTCTGTGCAGGTTCTTGTCCAAGGCCCCCCTCCCCTTGCTCCTCCAGGCCTAGGAATGGGCCTCCTTTGGGAACCTCACTGGCCCTGTCATGTCCTTTAATCCTGCTGCCCCTCTAAAAATTGTCCCTTTATTAAAAAGTTCTCTTGAATGGCCAGAGTACCTTTGTTTTTCTACCAGGAACTTTACTGGTACAACTTTAAAAAGTCACATAAACATTGTGTGACTTTTTAAAACTTTTGCACACAGCACCTGGCCCCTATGTCCTCTGTGTCCAAGGTGGCAGTCATGTGCTGTGCACTGGAAAGACTCAACTCATGCCTGATAGGGAGCCCAGTGTCTGAGTGTTCATGTGTTAAAACACAAGGGGTCCTCAGAGCAACTGCAGACTTTGGATTCAAGCGAACCTCCTGCCTCAGTGTCCTGAGTAGCTGGGACTACAGGTACTTGCCACCCAGCTAAATTTTCTATGCTTGGTAGAGACAGGGTCTCACTTTGCTCAGGCTGGTCTCAAACTCCTGAGCTCAAGGGATCCTCCTGCCTTGGCCTCCCAGAAGGCTAGGGTTATAGGCAAGAGCCACCATGCCCAGCCCACATCAGCTGCTTTAAAAGTCTGAAGCTTGGGGTGTGACACCAGAAGATTTCAGCAATCTTCCCCCTCAACAAGGAAGGAAAAAGCTACAAGAGACAGTCAATAAGTTAAATGAATCCAAATGTAGATGCATCAAAGAGATGGCAGAACAAAAATGAAGAAAGTCTATCTAAAGATGCCTCAAAGAGAGACTCAGGTAGTTTGGGTCACAAATTAATAAAATTTGGACAAAAATACAGAAAACCACACTAGAAGTCTGGTCGGCTGAGGTTGAAGGTGGGCTCCCATCACCAAGTCAACAGGCCAGACAATGGAGCAGAACCTACAAAAACCCAAACCCCCCCAGAGAACTTCGCACGAGACTGAGAGGGCTCAGGTGACAGCTACACAGAGGAGACAGCTGGGAGGACAAGGTTAAGAGAAGTTGTGGCCATGAATTTTGGTAACAAATTTGATGACAAAAAAACCCTTTCCTTTCATGGGGTCTTGGGAAGCCTTCCACGTGTCTGAAGGTCAGAATGAAGGAAGCATTTCTGTAGTTGAGACAGAGACACTGTATGTTATAGAGAAAAACAAAGGTGATGGGAGAATCTGCATTTGGATAAATGAAGATAAAAATGTTTAAGTCCCTACTTTGCCAAAGTTGATTTGGACAAAAATGCTAAGGGTGTTCAAATGTATACTTAATATTATATTTTTTTAAAAATGTGGTTATTTCTCCCCACAACAGTAGACAGTTCTTCAAAAGATCAGATGGGTGGATAGCATTCTGGTATGAGATTTCAGACAGCCACAGGGTGGACTTTTAGGCAGTGTACCCTTAAATTTTTCTTGGCTAGTTTTTACTCAAATCGAGTTTCTTGGGCTGACATGAAGTTTTACATGGAAAGCTGCCAACTGCTAATTTGAATCAGATAAACTTTTCTTCTTTTGGCAGCAGCTTTTAATAACAAAAAAGTGGGATTCTAACTTCTAACCATTCTTTCTGAATCAAAAAGTATGGTACCATGGGGGGGAGGTGCAGAAGATTTCAGCTCTACCATAAGTTGAAGTATATTAGAATGTTGTATTTTGTAGTTTAATCCATTGAACTGTGCCAGTTTGTTAAATTTTACCATTGTTCACTTTGAGGAACTCACAAACAAAATTAGAATCTCATCTTTCTTGAGTACAGAAGTAAATAAGTACTTATATTGGCTTTAAAAAAAAGCACTTTGTACAAACCCAAGTCATAGTCTAAGTAGAAAAATTAATGAAATGTTTTCTTTAAAAATGTCAAAATCATGGATAACAAAAAATCTGAAGATCTGATCTAGATTAATGAAAGCAAAAGGATATAAAAACTAAATAAAAGGAGTAATCTTAGACTGCAAATGGACCAAAAGAAGAATTATTATGAAAATTACTATAAAGGACATCATTGAGACAATTGGCAGAATTTGAATAAATCCCACAGATTACATAATAGCATTGTAATAATGACAAATTCCCTGATATTTATCATTGTACAGTAGCTCTGTAAGTGAATATCCCTACTTTTAAATAAGTTACTAAAGTGGGCACAAAGAGGCATAGTATCTACAGCTTACACTGAAATGGCTCTGTGCTATATTGTTAACCCAATTTATGTAATAAAGAGAGTAATACATTGAGTAAATGTGAATCTAGGCCATGGGAATCTTTGTGCTATTCTTGCAACTCATATTTGAAATTATTTCAATATGTAAAATCATGTATAGGTAATTTGACCCCCCCCAAAAAAAAACACTTTGGTACTAGTACATGAAGAGACAGATCAGTGGAACAGAACAGAGAAACCACAAATACGTACAAGAGCTGCCCACAAAGTGGCCAGCCATGTAAGTCTCTAATTTTCATAATACATGGCTGGGTACTTTCTAGACAACCCTGGTACATCCACGTACATCTGGGATTTCATATATTAACAGGGTGGCATTTCAAACACTGTATACTGAGGATAGCAGTGGAGGATGGGTTACTTTTAAAATATGGTGTAGAAAACTGAGTATCCAGAGAAGAAGTGATGTTGGATCCCTATGTCCCTCTACAAGCCAAAATAAATCCCAGATGGATCCAAAAATTTAAGGATTAAAAGAAAACAAAACAACATTAGAAGAAGAAAACCTTGAGAGGAAGGAGACTTAACAGGAGGTAGACACCACCTGTCTCTAGGCACCGGCCTGTCAGTCCCTCTGCAGCTGGCTGCACCTCCTGCCTAGCCCTGGCCAGTCCTCTGGTTCTTTGAATCAAGAATGAATGATGCAAAAACAAGCAGGGGTCAGAGTGGATTACATCATGACACTAGTGGCAGCTTGAGAATGCTCATGCTCAGCTGCACTGAGGGGAGTGGAAGGTGACCGCTGGAGCCCAGGGCTTATAGGCAGCCATAGAGTCCTCCTAGAACTGCTGGCAGTCCAGCTTCCCACCCTTCTTGCCCACTTTCCAAACCTACTTCTTTAGCTTTATTGCTGATTCAAAGAGCTACCTTACATTAAATTCTTTTTCTGTCTAAAATCAGCATTGAGGTCAGGTGAGATGGCTCACACCTGTAATCCTAAAACTCTGGGAGGCCAAGGCAGGTGGATTGCTTGAGCTCAGGAGTTCCAGACCAGCCTGAGCAAGAATAAGACCCGATCTCTGAAAACAATAGCCAGGTGTTGTGGCAGGCCACCCCAGCTACTTGGGAGGCTGAGGCAAGAGGAGAGCTTGAGCCCAAGAGTTTAAAGTGCAATGGCACTCTGCCAAGGCCAACAAAGTGAGACTCTGTCTCAAATAAATAAATAAAATCGGCATTGTTCATTTCTGTTGTTTGCAACTTAGAATGTTAACTACACACAGATACATTTTTTTTTGGCAGTTTTTGGCCGGGGCTGGGTTTGAACCCACCACCTCTGGCATATGGAGCCAGTACCCTACTCCTTTGAGCCACAGGCGCTGCCCACACACAGATACATTTTTAACCTAAATTGTGTGTGTGTGTATCACATATATACCATTATGTAGCTTGTTTTTTTCCTTATTTTGCCTTAAAATTATATATATATATATGAACATGAAAATAAATAAAAAAGGTTGGAAGACTACCGTGTTTCCCCAAAAATAAGATCTACCCAAAAAATATGCCCTAGCAGGATTTCTATACATTTGTTAAATATAAGCCCTACCCCAATAATAAGACCTAGTGATGGGCATGGCTATGCAGTATATCTGCATAGCCATGCCATGCATTTTGGCACAGAGCAGTCAGGAAGACTGGAATACCTTTTATCTGCCACAGCTCCTTCTCCGAGCCATTTGCACTTGTGCGGGTACATGTGTGGTAACCGTGGTCACAGGCATCCTATTGCACATGTGCGAACAGCTAGAGGCAAGGAGTTCATGCATCACTAGCACCAGCCCCACCAACAAGGTTGGCTTCCCCGGTCAGGCTCCAGAAGAAGATGACTTAACTATATTTGAATAAATGTAGATTGTTGTATTATACTTAATAAAAGTAAGATATCCCCTGAAAATAAGCCCTAGTGTGTCTTCTTGAGAAAAAATAAATATAAGACAGTGTCTTATTTTCAAGGAAACACGGTAACACAGCAAACAGGTTATAGTTACCTATGAGGATGGTGAGATTAATCGTGGAGTTGGACTAAGAAGAACTTTCACTTTTTGATCTCTCTTCTATGGTACCTAAATTTTCTAAAGTCATCCTAGATTCATATACTACTTTTTTAAACTAAAAAATACCTTAATGCAATTTTTAAAAAGCCAATCTACTACTTGTCTTACCTCACTGAGACCCAGAGTGGGGGCACTGAGGCTGCAGCAATGAAGCAGACAGAGCCCATCCCTGCCCTGGTGGAACTGGGGTAATGCGAGACTCAGATTAGTAGTGGTTTAACAGTGCAGTGAGCCTGGTGATGGGGAGACAGGGATCCGGGAGCCCAAAGCAAGGACATATACCTGCCTCTACACTGTACAGAGCGGACACAGGCTTAAAAAGCGAGTTGAAGTCAGGCAGGCAAACAAGAAGGTGGGGGTGAGAATATAGGGAGGCCAGAAAAGTACAGGGGGCTAAGGGAGCAGCCTCCCTGGGAAAATGCAAAGAGTGGATGGAGCACAGAGAAGAAGGAGGAAAATCAGCATAGAAAGGTGGGCAAGGTCTCACCACAAAGACTGTGTAAAGTCTTTCTAACAGTTTGGACTTTATCCTAAAGGCCAATAGATCCTCACAGAAGGACTTTAATCAGAGAGGACAGATCAGACTTGCCCTTTAGAATGATCAGTTATAGATTTTCTGCTCCAGATTATATCAGCTGTGAAGCAATCTATTCTTATTTCCAGTCTCACAACTGCAAAATTCTCAACTGAAGGAGGCCCCTCTATCCATCTGTTCCCAGATTTTGACTCCTGGCTCTCAGAGCCAACTTGAATATTTGCCCTCAGGGCATACTATCATTCCCAAACCATGATTCTATAAACATGAGAATAAAAGTCCAAGAGAAATCCAGACCTTTCCAGAAGTTCAATGCAGTGAAACCCCCTTGCAGCCTATTCAGCCATTCTAAATCCTGCTGGACCCCAGACTGTATTAGTATTCATTAGTGCATATCACGCGCAGAACCTCCACTCATCCTTGTCAGTGCAACTACCGATTTTCTGGCACCTGCCAGCCTGTCAGGTTGTTTGTCCTCCTCTTCCTGTTTCCCAGTTTCACCTCAGCTGAGGGTTTCCTCTCATCTTGTGCCTAAGTGTCTGCTTTTAGGCCACAGTCTCACTCTCTCTCTCTCTCTCTCTCCCCCTCTCTAAGCTCCGAGCTTGAGGTTTTCACATGATTGCAAACTCTATTGGGAATTTTATCTCCCTGACTCTTTTACGTTTGACATTTTCTCTACTAGGACACACCTTCTGAATTACATACCTTTTCACTTTTATGAATTGCTTCGTGAAATCTCTGTGATTCATGTCACTCAAATTAGGAGTGGCATTGGAAGAAAACTAATTTAGCTTCTTGGTTTTATATCATGTAGTAACAATGGAGAGAGGGGGGATTGAGAAATTATGCCTAAAATTTTCATCCACCTAATAAGCATTCACCTATTTCAAAGCACGGAAGGAACAGTGTTTCTTGCAGCAGGTCAGGCAAATGAGAAATACTGTCACCCATTGTTTTGAAAGACAGTTTCACAGTTGTTATTCTGGAATGCCTTTCTTTAAAATGCATTGAGAGTCTTTAGTGAATTCATTATCTTCACTCATGTAATTTTTAAAGTGAAATGTTGATCTCTGTTTCCTGTCATAGCCTGAGCTGAGAACAGATGATTTCTATAACTGTCACTGCCCCACAACTCCATGGTCAGTCTCTATTTATCTTTTCTAATAAGGTAGAGATGTGCTCATTATCAGCTCGTCAAGAAACACCATGAGCTGACCAGCAGAGGCATCTTTTTAAAAGCTGTCTTTCTCCATTTGCTAGACTGGACTCTATTAACTAGTGGGAATGCAAGAGACATGTTTAAAGCTCTCCAGCTGTCCCCTAAGAAGCCCTTCACGGTAACATTAATAATCTCAGTAAATAGGTCTCAGACTATGAAACCTGGGACTTTCAGCATATCAAAATAAGCCTTTTCCTCAGAAATGAACTATCATTAGCTGAGCTCAGAATTTGATGTCCATGTCTGTTTTTTCCCACGTGTGTGTTGGAAATAGCCTTCATTTCTTATTCAGAACTTTTGTTACCACAGGCAACCCACATTCAGAATTGGAAAATCTGGAATGTTCAGGAAGCAATACTGAAGGCCAAGATTATAGGTAACAAGAGCTACAGTACCAGTGTCTAACATTGACTGAATACCATGCACCAAGCACCGTGCTGAGGGCTTTACTAGTATCTCACCATGACCCTCACAATCACCTTATGAAGTTGTGACTATTATTATAACAGAGAATTAGAAATGTGCATGTGTCCACAGACACAAAGTTAAGAGCCACAAAGATGAGATATGGTGGCTGAGACTCTTAGATGTCCACTAAAATCTCTCTATCATTTGACATAATAATAAGAGTTGTGCTGGGCATGTTGGCTCACGCCTGTAATCCTAGCACTCTGAGAGACCAAGGTGGGTGAATTGCTTGAGCACAGGAGTTTAAGACCAGCCTGAGTAAGAGCGAGATCTCCATCTTTACTAAAAACAGAAACCTAACCAGGCATAGTGACACACATCTGTTGTCCCAGCTACTCAGGTGGCTGAGGGAAGAAGATTGCTTAAGCCCAAGAGTTTGAGGTTGCTATGAGCTATGATCCCATGGCACTCTACCAAGGGCAACAGAGTGAGACTGTCTCAAAAATAAATAAATAAATAAATAGAGTTGTGCCTTGGCACACGGCCTCCTGGAAGTAGGTACAGCCAATTGACTAAGTGTGAATCAATGGAGTTTGAATCAAAATAATGTGTACAACTTCTGGGTCATCTCCAACTTAATAACTAGCCCCTTGCCCTATTCACAGTCTCTTTTCCCTTCCTAGGAACTGAAACTGACTTGGAGACCACCAAGCTTTGATCTAGAGTTATTCTGTCAAATACAGCAACCACAAGCACCTGTCGCTATTTCAATTTAAATTAACTAAAATCAAGAAAAATTTAGTTTTTCAGTCACATTAACCACATTTCAAGTGCTCAACAGCCACATGCAGCTGGTGCCTGCCAAATTGCATACCACAGATTGAGAACATTTCCATTATCACAGAAAGTTCCATTGAACAATGCTATGACAGAGAATGACAAAGCAATAAGATGGAAGGAACCTGGATCCCAGAATGACCCCATGGAACAAAGCTTCCTTGCTATTCTAAACTAGCTAAATTGTTACATGAAGGAGAAATAAACTTCTGTTTATGTCAGGATGTTTTGGGGGATTTGTTACAACAAATTAATCTTTACTGTAATACAGAAAACTAGGAGTGCCATTGACAGGTAATTTAGCACAATAGAAAGTGAGTGGCAGTGCTATCTGTCTTGCCACCTGGTTTCCACTGCATTGAGACTGGCATCTGTGTTTTGATTATTTTGGATCTGATCCATGATGCCCCACATCTTTGACATGGGCAGGTCACTGACTTCTGATTCTATAGTGCCTCCTTCCACTCTCTTCCTCTTCTAATGTTCTGACACATTGAAATACAGTAGCAGCTCTGTAAGTTGACCACCCAAGGAACTTTCACAAAGTGGTCAACATAGGATCTAGGCCTACTGTACTGATATGTATGTGTGCTACATGTCCAGTCTATGAAAATTAGATCAACTTAAGGAGATGGTCAGTGTAGAGAAATGGTCAACTGTGGAGTTCTACTATATTTATAGAATTTTATAAATATGGGCATAATACAGTCTGCATAGTCTCCCAAATGTAAGTAACCAAAATGCCTCAATTATTCTTGTACATTTCCTTTACAAAATTTTTTTAAAGTATGTGTTTTCTCCTAGAGGAAATGGATAAACTCTTAGAAACATACAACCTCCCAATCCTGAATCAGGAAGAAATAGAAATCCTGAATAGACCAATAACTAGCAGCACAACTGAGGTCTAATAAAAAAAAAAAAAGCCCAACAACAAAAGTCCTGAGACCAGACAGATTTATGGCTGAATTCTACAAACAAGAACTGGCATCTATTCTACAGAAATTATTCCATAACATCAAAAAGAAAGGAATTCCCCCCTAACTCATCCTATGAAGCCAGTATTACATTGAAAACAAAGCCAGGAAAAGACACAACAACAAAAGAAAAAACTACAGACCAATATCCCTTATGAACATTGATACAAAAATCCTTAGCACAATACTAGCAAACTGAATTTAGCAGCACATCAAAAAGATAATTTGCCATAATCAAGTGGATTTCATCCCACAGATGCAAGGATGGTTTAGCATATGCAAATCAATAAATATGATTTACCATATAAACAGAACCAAAACCAAAGGCCATATGATCATATCAATAGACACAGAAAAAGCTTTCAATAAAATCCAACACCACTTATGATGAAAACTCTCAACAAATTAGGCATAGGAGGAACATACCTCAAAATTATGGAAGCCATATACAACAAACCCACAGGTAACACCATAATGAATGGGGAAAAGTTGAAAACATTCCCCCAAAGAACTGGAGTAAGACAAGGGTGCCCACTGTCGCCACTTCTATTCAACATAGTAGTTCTAGCCAGAGCAATCAGGCAAGAGAAAGAAATAAAGGGCACCCAAATTGTGAAAGAGGAGGTCAAACTATCCCTATTTGCCAATGACATGAACCTGTATCCAGAAAATCCTAAAGATTCCACCAAAAGACTCCTCAAATTGATAAATAAATTCAGCAAAGTCTCAGGCTACAAAATTGATATACACAGATCAGTAGCATTTCTATATGCTAGTAACAGTCAAGCTAAGAGTCAAATCAAGGACTCAATACCATTGACAGTAGTTATTAAGAAAATAAAATATTTAGGAATATATTTAACCAGGAAGATGAAAGGTCTCTACAAGGAAAACTATAAAACACTGATGAGAAAAGCTACAGATGACAGAAGAAAATGGAAAAACATCCCATGTTCATTGATTAGTAAAGCCAATATCGTTAATAAGTCCATTCTACCCAAGTAATTTACAGATTTGGTGCAATTCCCATCAAAATATTAAGACCCCCCAAAAAAAGATAATCGTGCACTTCATTTGGAATCAAAAAAAGAGCCCAAATGCCAAAGCAATCTTAAGCAAAAAGAACAAATCTGGAGGCATCACAATACCTGAATTCAAATTATACTACAAGGCTATAGTAACCAAAATATCATGGTTCTGGTATAAAAGTAGAGACATAGTCTAATGGAACAGAATAGAGAACACAGAAATAAAACCATCTACAACCAACTGATCTTAAAGCAAACAAAAACATACATTGGGGAAAGGACAACGTATTCAATAAATGGTGCTGGGAAAACTGGACAGCCATGTACAGAGGAATGAAACAGGACTCATATCTCTGGCCATATATAAAAATTAATTCAAGATTCATTAAAGACTTAAGGCATGAAACCATAAAAATTCTAGAAGAGGGCTCACCTCCTGTAGCTCAGAGGCTAGAGCGCCAAGCACACACACCAGAGCTCGCGGGATCAAACCCAGCCTGGGCCCGCCAAACAACAATGACAACTATAACAAAAAAATAGCCGGGTGTTGTGGTGGGCACCTGCAGTCCCAGCTACTCGGGAGGCTGAGGCAAGAGAATCGCTTAAGCCCAAAAGTTTGAGGTTGCTGTGAGCTGTGATGCCACAGTACTCTACCAAGGGTGACATAGTGAGACTCTGTCTCAAAAAAAAAACTCTAGAAGAGATTCAGCACCCACAGCTCAGTGGTTAGGGTGCCGGCCATATACACTGGGGCTGGCAGGTTTGAATCCAGCCCAGGCCTGCTAAACAACAATGACAACTACAACAAAAAAAACAGCCAGGTGTTGTGGCAGGTGCCTATAGTCCCAAGTACTTGGGAAGCTGAGGCAAGAGAATCCCTGCAGCCCAAGAGTTTAAGGTTGCTGTGAACTGTGACACCACAGCACTCTACCAAGGGCAACACAGTGGGATTCTGTCCCAAAAACAACGAAAAAATTCTAGAAGAGAATTTAGGAAAAACTATTCTAGACCTAGGCAAAAAATTTATGACTAAGACCATAAAGGCAAATACAATAGCAACAAAAATAAATAAATGGGACTTAATTAAACTAAAAAACTTCTACCCAGCAAAAGAAATAATTAATAGATTAAACATTAACCTATAGAATGGGAGAAAATATTTGCAAACTATATATTAAACAAAGGACTAATTTCCAGAATTTCCAAAGAACTCAAAACCACAAAGAAAAAAAGAATCCCATCTAAAAGCCGGCAAAAGGCATGAAAAGAATTTTTTCAAAAGAAAATAGACAGGGCAGTGCCTATGGCTCAGTGGGTAGGGCGGCAGCCCCATATACCGAGGGTAGCAGGTTCAAACCCACCCCTGGCCAAACTGCAACAAAAAAATAACCAGGTGTTGTGATGGGCGCCTGTGGTCCCAGCTACTCAGGAGGCTGAGGCAAGAGAATCTACTAAGCCCAGGAGTTGGAGGTTGTTTTGAGCTGTAACACCATAGCACTCTACCAAGGGTGACAAAGTGAGATTCTGTCTCTAGAAAAAAAGAAAATAGACAAATGACCAACAGATATATGAAAAAATACTCAATATCATTAATCATCAAGAAAATGCAATTTAAAGCCACAATGAGATACCACCTTACTTTTATCAGAATGGCCATAATTAAAAAGTCAAAAAACATGGCTGGTGTGGATGCAGACAGAAAAGAACACTTATACACTGCTGGTAGGACTAGAAGTTAGTACAAACTCTATAAAAGACAATATGGACATTCTCCCAAAAGCTAAAAGTAGAACTACCTCACAATCCAGCAATATCCCTGCTAGTTAGATAACCAGCTACCCAGAGGAAAAGAAATCATTTTATCAAAAAGACACCTACACTTGAATGTTTATCATAGCTCAATTCACAAACTCAAAGATATGAAATCAACCTAAGACCCATCAATACGTGAGAGGATAAAGAAAATGTGGTATATGCATATCAAGGAGTACTACTCAGCCATAAAAGGAAATAAAATAATGTCATCCACAGAAATTTGGATGGAACTGGAGACCATTATCCTAAATGAAGTTCCTCAGGAATGAAAAAACAAACACCACATAACCTCATTAATAAGTGGGAGCTAAATGATGGGTGCACATGGGCATGAAAAGGCCTAACGGACATTGGAAAATAAAAAGAGGGGAGGGAAGAGGTAGATGAGGGCTAAAACCTTACCTGTTGGGTACAACATAGACTATCCCAGTAGCAGGCACACTGAAAGCCCTGGCTGCAATATTATCGTGCATACCAATGTAACAAAAACTTTTTTGCCCCCTAGTATTTTGAAATAACAAACAAAATGCCTCACTATCTAAGATATAAATAAATAAACAAACAAAGTGTGTGTGTGTTTTCTAGCAGTATACAATTTTCCAAAAACATATCCCTTTGCCTATGTCCTTTGCTTGCCCCTGGCCTAACAAACTGGCAATCTACAAATGGAACAACTCTCACAAACACTGAAATACACCAAGGACATATGGCCACTATCACCTCTCTTCTCCCAATAGAGATGCAACATGAACAGACAAGTCATGGCCAAAAATGGCTCTATTCATTCCCAAAGAGAAATCACTATCATGGTGAATGGAAATAGTTCAACTCTCCATGATAAGTATCTTCATTCCCCGTGGGCAGAGTTACATGGGATGGGAAGCCATTTGACATCAAATGATTGCCTGGGGAAGGTGGGCCCAGAACCAAGCAAGTTGGATAGATGATTACAATGTTGAATAGTACCTGGATGGGGCAGGCTGACAAGGCACTGTAGTACTGTGCTCAGAGGTACTAGCTAAGGTTCTAGCTACCTCACCTAGTTCATGGATGACCCCTCCCAACATTTGCTTCCTTCCATCTCCACTAGCCAGTGTCCCCCTACTGATACCATCCTTTAGATATATTTTGTCGAGTTGAGTCTAAGAGCAATGCAGCCTCTGCAGTGCTTCACTTTAAGGTTCCACTCTGAAGGGGTAACCTTCCTACTTCTTGTTCCAAAGCCTAGGGAAGAGACCCCCATAGCTCTTGATCATAATATTCTTAGCAGATGTTCATGCATGTTGGCTTTGCACTGCAAGAAATTTTCCAAGCAAAAACACTTTTCTGAGGTTCAGAAAGGCTGCAGTAAATGATATTTGAGAGCTCTGTTATTATACTCCATATTCTGCTTGAAGAGAGCCTAGGAGGCTTCCAGGCCAGAATTCATAGAAAAATATAATTGCTATTTCTCAGAAAACTCAAAGGAAATTTCTAAAACTGCCACAGCTAACCTTGATTTGGCAGAAGAGAGCACTTCTACCAAGTGTTGGTCTAAGTGTGGCAGCCTTCACCAGGGGTTTTTGGGGAGCCAGGCTCCCTCTGCTGGTCATGGCCCCAGAAATGTAGGCACCTCTAAATCCCTACAGGCATCCTCAAACTATGGGCTGCAGGCCACATGTGGCCCACTGAGGACATTTATCCGGCCTGCCGGGTGTTTTTGCCTCTGCTGCCTGTTCTGCTTAGCAGCTGACTCATCCTGGGGCCTGCAGTCTGGCCCTCCAACGGTCTGAGGGAGAGTGAACTGGTCCCCTGTTTAAAAGTTTGAGGACCCCTGCAGGCTATTTGCAGACTTCATGCCAACATTCTGGGGCCGCTTCTTACCATGGCAATAGCTACTTTATTCATGATGAGTCAGTTCAGCAAACATGTATTAAGGACTCGTGAGCCAGGCCCTATGTATGGTGAGGACTATACAGACAAGAGGTGTTTATAAGCTGGGAAACGCACATACATGCAGGACAAACAGCATTGCAAAGTCTAACAAGGGCCCTCCTTTGGTTTACATCTTTCTTTGCCTTTTTGTGTGTCCAATCATTTCCTTGATCCAGGACCCTCACCCAAGAAATCTTCTTTTCTCCCCTTATGTCTTAAAAAGGGAGAGGTTTCTGTTTCTCCTTCACCACCACATCTTCTCTAGTCTAGACATTCTACACCCATAGTTTACATGGGTTGGGATGGGGGGATTATAAAAAAAAAAAAGAAAAAGAAAAAGATGATTTTTGGAACTCCACCACCCCCAACCTGAGGGGAGATTGTAAGGGCTCAAAAAAAAATTTTTTTTTTTTACAAATTCTCTAAGTAATTTTTATCCCAGTACTAGTCTGTGCAGACTTCTGGTCTACATGAAGGTATAAATCTAAATTGTGAATGTAAGTGCTGGGTTGGGTTCTCTGTTTTAAAATTTTCATAACAGAACATTGGAAAAATAAAGACTGTTACGCTCCCATGGGAGGTCCAGCGAAAATGGCAGAGTGGAGAGAAACAGAGGTCACTCGAAGGCCCAGACCACCATGTTATTTATTGTGCGTCTTCCATGTGTGGCCCAGACACTGAGAGGAATAAAATCCATCCTGGTCCTGCAAGAACTGAGAATCTGCCCAATAACTATTCAAGCATAAATTTCTATAATAGAGTGTACTCTAGTGAATATTTTAATGACTAAGATCATGGAAGGCAGGATATAGAAGGCAGTTAAGGAGAAGGCACTGAGAGCAATGAGTACGGGAAAGAAAAGTTACATCCTGACCAGAGAAAATTAAGGTCAACTATTTCCCCACCCCACAACAAGGGCAGCCACCTCACAGACCTGCAGGATCCCAACCATGAAGGCTCTTGCTGCCTCAAAAACAGGTGGCTGAGGATGGTGCCCTCCAACTGTGGAATGGACCAGCTGCTCTCAGCTATGATGTGGATGAGTTGATACATGGATCACAAGTGATTTGTTACTGATAATAGGTATGATTGACTTTAAAATAAATTTATTGCAGTGAATTTAAAGCTCTCCTAGAATAAAGCCATTCCATGTCCATCCTAATATAGTTGTTGCTGGCATCGCACACAGAGCATTGCACATAATCAAGGGTACACCTTTAAAATGTCACACAGATGCGCAGCCCGGGGATGTATCTCCTGATGGAAATTCAGTTTGGAAACTGTTGAAAGCCCTAACCCAGCCCCACAAGAACCCTCTTCCTCCTTCCCTCCTGGAACAAAAGACCACAAAGGGCCTTGCTAGCCTTACCCCAAAACTTGGTGCCAAAAAAGCTTAGCCCACCAAAATTCTCCAGCAGGCAGTGGAATTTTTCTATCCCTGACAGCCCCATATGAAAAGAGGTCTCCACCTGCCCTCAAAGCCGTCTGGGCGCCATCTTTGGTCCTGCCCAAGCTGGTCTCTCTCTATCACTTCCATTGAACATGGCCTGAACTTCTCCCATTCTCTGGTCTCATCTCTGGGTGTGAAGCATTACTGATTTAAATACTAGTTCCAAAACTTGGCCATGTGTCAGATTCATCTGTTGCATTTATTTAAAGTGTCAATTGTGGGATCCTACCATCATAGACCTTTGAAAAAAAAGTCAACATTCTATGATTGTTAATATTGTACTCTATTTGTTTTATTGCATTTCTCTCCATCCACCAATCCATCTTATTTTTGATACATTTCCAAGTAAGTTATAATAAATATCAATACACTTTGCACCTAGGCACTTCAGCATGCAAATCATTAATTAGAATACAAAATTTGCTTATGAGCTTTTTTAAGGTAAAATTTAGATATTGACCTGTGATCATCTAAAATATGTCATTTGCTGAGTTTTGACAAACACAAGCATCCATGTAACTCACACCTCTACCCCATCAAAGCATAGAACAGAGAACAGAGGGAAGGAGGAAGAAGGTTCTTGTGGGGCTGGGTTAGGGCTTTCAACAGTTTCCAAACTGAATTTCCATCAGGAGATACACCCCCAGGGCTGCTCATCTGTGTGACATTTTAAGGCCATTGGGCCATTTTAAGGCCCAATGCAAGCTGCTGGGAAGGAGCAGAGTGAGAGCGTTAACTCAGGTCTGCAGACCCTGACTCTATAACCTTTCTGCCCCTTGTCCCTACAAGGGGCTTAAAGACAAAAATTCAAACCTAGAAAAGAAGACCCTGTGACTGAAATAGGTCATTCCTAGAGAGTAAGGCTGGTGGAATCACTCAGTGGTCCATATCTATAGTCCCAGCTACTCCAGAGGCTGAGGCAGGAGGATCACTTCAGCCCAGGAATCAAGACTGCAGTGAGCTATGATCATGCCACTGCACTTCTGCCTGGGTAACAGAGCAAGAACCTAATTGTAAAAAACAAACAAAGTCAAGACAAAAAAACACCCGGCATTAGAGATGGGTGACTCTCACTCCATCATCCTGATCCAAATATGCCACCCATAGTTTACATATTTTATTTCGTGAAGATTCCAAGTTACCTAAATTTTATAGATCTGATGGGGAAACTAGGTCTCTATGGAAAAGAAGGTAGGAAAACACATAAAACCCTAAAGAGTATAAAAAAATCCAAGATGATATAAAGAACATTCTGAACCAATATTAGGAAAAGTGCATTTTACTAAGATGTTCAGAGATATTTAGCTTTGAACATCAGATTCCCGGTTCAGACATAAAGAAACAGGGACAGTCCAGGTATTGTGGTTCATAACCTGTAATCCTAGAATTCTGGGATGCTTAGCCAAGAGGATTACTTGAGATCAAGAGTTCAGGACCAGTCTGAGCAAGAGTGAAACCCTATCTCTACAAAAAACAGAAAAGAATTAGCCAAGCATAGTTCCTAGCTACTCAGGAGACTGAGACAGGAGGATCACTTGAGCCTCTGGGGTTGCAGTGAGCTATGATACCAGTGTCCTCTACCTAGGGCAACAGAGCAAAACCCTGTTAAAAGAAAAAAAAGAAAGGAAGAAAGGAAGGAAAGGAGGGAGGGAGGAAAGGATTATAGGAAGGAAGTAAGAAAGAGAACGAGGGAGGAAGGAAGGTTAATTTTAAGTTTTCCTAGCTCTGAGTCTTTTTGACTATTAGGCCTTCATACTGCTAACAGCAGGTCCCTGTAGCTTGCAGGAAAGGAGGGAGGGAGAAAGTGGGGGAGGGAAAGAAGGAAATAAGGAAAAAAGGAAGGAAGGAAGATTGATTTTAGTTTTTTGGCATAATTTGCTCTGAGTCTTTTTGAATATTAGTCCTGCACATTGCTAACACCAGGTCTCTGTAGCTTTCCTTTCTCTATCCCTACCAATGATCTACACTACCAGGAAACTTGACTCTAGCACTCCCAGCCAGTCATACTGAGAATGCAGGGTCCCTTTCTGGCCATCAGCCCATGATTAATAGACACTGAGGCGGGAGAAAGAGGCAGAAGAGATACTGACTATGAAGGATGCCTTGCTCCTATGTTTTTACCAAAATGTGAAAAAGCAAAGAGTCTCCTGCAAGACATAGGTGCTTCATTTAAATCATCTTGTTAGAATAGGAGACAGGACTTGGAGATTGGGTGCAGGTGCTAAGCAACCTTAAACAAGAACAGGCTTCAACCTTATCAGCAATCTCTGTCATCTTACATGAACTTTGGCTAATTACAATATCATTTACATTGCAGTTTTTAAATTTCTCCACCCTTAAAATTGCCATTACAGTTCTGAAACAAACATATAAAGTAAGAAAATGAGAGGGAACCCAATGCTAGGAATTACTACTCAAATTCTTAGTAAAAACCAAGCCCTTGGCCTTGAATATTCCTCCCTTCAATCAGTAAGACTACAAAAGATCTAAAACTACTTCTTCTTGGGGTAGCTGCTCCCTTTGAAGCCTGCCCCTTTCCCTCCCTGACATTGTATTTTCGCTTTCAATAAAAAGCTGTCATTTGCTTGGCTTAGATGGCAGGTCTTAAAATTCCTTTCCTAGTAAATGCCAAGAATTTGGGAAAACCTCAACTCAGAGGTCAGTTAACAGTCTCAGCAACTGAGCTGAGAGCAGCTAAGAATTTTAGGATTAAAAATATACATAATGTCTTGGAGGGACTGTGAGAAAATATTTACAGTGCACAAATCTGGTAAATTTTTTTAACCCTTTGATAGTTCTATTTATTGAAGTTATATATCTGATAAAATTAAATTTTTATAAAACCATACTGCAATGCACACCTATTAGAATGGCTAACATTTTTAGTTGTCTAAGACTACTAAGTGCTGGCAGGGCTGCAAAACAACTGATATTCTCAAACATTGCTAGTATAAGTGAAAACAGTACAGCTTACTTTGCAAAAGTTGGCATGTTGAAAAACTTAAGCGTCCATTTACAGTAAGATGAGTGGTCCCACTCCGATATATTTACTCAAAAGGAAAAAACAGACCTATGTTCACACAAAAACATGTATGCAAGTGCAACAGTGGCTTTATTCATAATCACCAAAACCTGGTAATAACTCAAATACCCTTCAATTGGGGAACTGATAAACAGATTGTGGCACATACACCCCATAAAATGAAACACTATTCAGCAATAAAAAGAAACCATTGATAAACCTAATGTGGATGAATCCCAGATGAATTATACAAAAGAAGCCAGATTCAAAAGGCTACATCCTATATGATTCCACTTATGTGACATTCTGGAGACGGCAGAACTGTAGGGACAATAAATAGATTCGTGGTTGCCAGGAATAGGGTCGGTGGGGGTTTTGTGGTGATGTAACAGTTCTTCACCTTGTGGCGGTAATTTGATTCATTTATCAAAACTCTTAGAGCTGGGCAGCACCTGTGGCTCAAGGATAGGGTGCCAGCCCCATATACCAGAGGTGGTGGGTTCAAGCCCAGCCCTGGCCCCAAAAAAAACTGCTACAAAAAAAGAAAGAAAAGAAACTACCAAAACTCATAGAGCTGTACCCAAAGAGGTGAATTTGGCTGAAATAAACAAAGGCAGTTCACAAAAGAAAAAAAATGTCATATGGAAGAAACTTTACCAGTAGTTCTCATCCTTCCTAAAGCCGTGATGTATTTTCATTGTTATAAAGAGGTCACAACCCACAGGCTGAAAACCGCTGCTCTAGAATAACCCACTCAACTGATAAGTGGAAGCTCAGGAAGGTGTGATGTGGGGTAATGAGAGCAGCAGGATGAGAACTGCGCAGGACCCTTGCTCTGACAGCAGAACTTTCCATTATTTCTTTTTTGACCTTGATCCTCAGTAAGAAATACATCATATTATGTCCTATTGCTGCTGTAATAAATTACCACAAATTTAGCAACTTAAGCACTACTTATTTATCTTACAGTTCTGCAAGTCAGAGACCTGGCATGTGGTTAGTTTCCTTGCTCAGGGTCTCACAAGCCAAAGCAAAAGTGTCAACTGGCCCAGGTTCTTATCCAGAGGCACTACAGAAAATTTATTTCCAAGGACATGTTACTGGCAGAATTCTGTCCCATCCAGTTGTGAGACTAAGGCTATTTCCTCACTAGTCATTAATACTTTCAGCTCCTGAAGCTGGCCCACATTTCTTGGCTTATGCCCCCGGCATCTTCCAAGCCAGCAACAGCAGGTCTTATCCTTTTCATGCTTTGAATCTGACAGCCTCTTCTGCCACATCTCTATAACCTCTCTTCTATCTTTAGCTGGAAGAAAGCTGTTTTAAAGGGCTCATATTATTACTTCAAGCCTGAACAGACAATCCAGAATAATCTACTTTAGGGTCAACTGATTAGTAACCTTAATTGTATTGGCAACATCTATTTTGTCACATAATGTAACATATTCATAGCCTAACACCAGGGGGGAGAAGGTCATGGGGGCCAAAAGTCTGGCTAACACATACATATTGTACACTATGAACTAAAACACACATACATAAATGAACAAAAATTAAAATATTTTTACTAAATACAATGCTCTGACGTTATATTATTTTTAAAGGCTAGGGGCAACACACCACATTGGTTTTATGTCCCACTAATAAGTTGCAACTTATAATTTATCTTGAAAAAAGGCCAGCATACCCTTTTTGCAAATTTCTATTTGCAATGAAAAAGGAGGCCTATGGAAGGGCCTCTGGGAGCTGCATAACACCTGAAATTATGTGCAGTTATGAGTCATTAATTGCAAGAAAAACGGGCAAACCTAGATTAGAAACACTGTACAGAAGACTTGGGCAGTTCTCAAGGCTGTCAGGGAGACTGAGAAACAGACCAGGGAGACTGTAGAGACAAGTAAATGCAATGTAGTAACAGAATTGGATCTTGGAGTAAAAAGGGATATTAATGGGAAAATTAGTGAAATTTAAATAAAGACTGGAGTTTGGCTAACAATATATGTCAATATAAATGTCAGTTTCTTAGTTTTTACAAATGTAGATGGTAGTATTAAGATGCTAACGACAGGGGAACTAGTTAAAAGGTAAGATGAGAACTCTGTAACTACCTTTGCCACTTTTCTGTAACTCTAGTATTATTCTAAAATAAGATGTTTTTATTATGTTATAGGACTGAGCAGCTTTGCACTATCCTAGGGAGAAACCCCCCGGCCTTTATATCTTCAAAGTAACTCAAGACCCTAAAAGACTTATATCTCTATCTGAGGCTTCCTGCTGCCTTCCTTAGTAGTACTTTTTAAGTACTCTGCCTCCTTATGCATCCACACTTTTCCTCAAAACCAAAATTTAGCCTGGAGCTGTGGAGCAGGGAGTGGAGGGAGGGGAAGGTTATTGTTTAATAGAGGTATGAAATTTCAGTTTAGGAAGATTCAAAATGTTCTACAGATGGATGAAGATGATGGTCTCAAACAGTATGGATGTATTTAATCCCACCAAACTATACACTTAAAACTGGTTAAAAGAGTAAATTTTATATATAATTTGCCACCTCTTTTTTTTTTAAATGACATACTAATACATGCTATAGCATAGATAAACCTTAAAACATTAAGTGAAAAAAGATAGCCTTGGCTCGGTGCCTGTGGCTCAAGTAGCTAAGTGCCAGCCACATACACCTAAGGTGGCAGGTTTCGAATCCAGCCCGAGTCTGCCAAACAACAATGATGGCTGCAACCAAAAAAAAGCCAGATGTTGTGGCGGGCACCTGTGGTCCCAGCTACTTGAGAGGCTGAGGCAGGAGACTCTCTTGAGCCTAGGAGTTGGAGGTTGCTGTGAGCTGTGATGCCATAGCACTCTACCCAGGGTGACAGTTTGAGGCTCTGTCTCAAAAAAAAAAAAAAAAAGATAATCTTAAGGAAAGAAACACAAAAGATCTTGTAGGGTAGAACCTCTAAGTTGACAAGCCAAGGGACCGTAAAAAACTGCTCCACATGCAGAGGTGATCAATGCAAGGAACTAGGCCCACTGAACTGATACATACATGTGGCACATGTCCAGTCTATGAAAGGCAGGTCAACTTAAAGAGGTGGTCAATGTAGGTAGGTCAGTAGTTCTCAACATTCCTAATGCCTCCTAATACCATGACCCTTTAATACAGTTCCTCATGTTGTGGTGACCCCCAAGCATAAAATTATGTTCATTGCTACTTCATAACTATAATTTAGCTACTGTTATGAAATATGATGTAAATATCTGTTATGTAGGATGTATTTTCATTGTTACAAAGGGGTTGCAATCCACAGATTGAGAACTGCTGAGGTAGGTGGTCAACTATGAAGGTTTTACTATATTAAGATTTCATTCATATTGTAGGGGAAGAGCAAGATGGCGGCCGAGTAATAGCTTCCTTGCAACTGGGCACAGTGAGACTGGGGAGAGAAGACTTCAGGCATCTCTGGCTGGTGGGAACTGCTCAGAAACATCTCTTTGGGGACACAGGGAGAAGTGGCAAGTGGTTTCTTGTGTTAGTTCAGTCTAATCCCACCAGCAGCTGTAAGTACAGCAGCAGTGAGATTGCAAATTGGAAAGGACTTACCTGTGAGCTGTTTTGTTTTTTTGGACTTGGAGACTCAGTTGAACTACCTTGGGAGAACTTGCACAAGAGTGTGGAGGGCATTAAGCATTGTCTAGGGCCCCGGGCTAAGCTGCTGAGCTGCTGAGCTGCATGAAACTAATAGTGTTCAACAGTGGGCCATGCAGAGCCACTGTGGGAGAACTGCCCCAGCAAGCTCTGCCCTCAGGGTTACAGAGCAAGGATCCGGGCAGAAGACCATGGGCAAGTAAACTAGTGACTGAGCAGCCTAAAGGCAGGGACTGAGGTGCCTTACAGCCTTGGTCCTCAGGGGCATAGAGTGAGACGGGTTTTGGCACCTCAGGAAAGCAGGCAGCTACTTCAGGAGTGATCCCAGAGACAAGTGCTTTCCTGGGAAAGCTTTGTCTTAGCCAAAGTTGACAGTCTAAAGTGCCTTTTAAGCAGGCTGAGGAGAGATTTAGGCTCTCCACCCTGCAGGGTTTTAGAAATCAGCAGAGGCCTCCAGTCTCCATCTCGTATAGCTGTATCAGCACTGTGACTAATATCTCGTACCCCAGAAGATCACCTTTGCCCAGACAATATTCATCAAGATATATATACTGCTTTTTGTTTTGTTCTTGTTTTTTTAATTTCAACATTTTCTCTCTAAATTTTTTGTTTCTTCTTTCTTTTCTTTCTTCATTTTTCTAGTTTAAATACAATTTTCCATAGTTGTCTTCTTTAAAAATTAGAACTTCATTTTTCCTAGTGTTTCTATCCCTATTAGTTGGTTCCCCCCACCCCAATTTTATCCCATAAAGTTTTCTGTTTGCTTGTTTTGGTTTGATTTATAGCATTTTTCTCTTCCTCTTTACTTGGTGGGGGTGGGGTACTATGTCTGAACAGGCTGGCAAAGAGCTGCTGACCTCAAGGGAACCACCCAACCTGGCACCCCCAGAGGTTGGTGGTTTTTAAGGTTGGTTCAAAATACCCTACTGTATGCCTGTATTGCTCCTGTCTCCCTTTTTCTGTGCCTATCTTCCTAATCCCTTTTACTCACCTCTCTCCTTTCTCTTTTTTCTTTTCTTTTCTTTTCCTTTTTTAATCTTTTTTCCCTTTTTGCTCTTCAGTCTTCTCATCCTTCTGGTCCTGTACCAGAAGGACTAATCAAAACCCTAGGCCAGAGGCATGGTAACTTAAAGAGGAAGTGAAAGGAAAATTAGGGCAAGGAAACAGATAAAAGATAGCACTCATGAGGAAAAATAAGCAGAAAAATCCTGGCAACATGAAAAACAAGTCCAGAGTCCCCACCCCCCCTCCCTGGAAGGGACCATGAGGTAGCTACTGCAGAGAATTCCACCTATAAAGAAATGTTACAAATGACAGAAAGGGAATTTAGAATACAGATGATGAAAACAATGAAGGAAATGATGGAAACGATGAAAGAAACTGCTAATAAAGTGGAAAATAACCAAAAAGAAATCCCAAAGCAGAAGCAAATAAGAGATGAACTATATGAAGAATTTAGAAAGGATATAGCAGAGCTGAAGGAACTGAAGCAGTCAATAAGGGAACTTAAAGATGCAATAGAAAGTACCAACAAATTAGACCATGCAGAAGAAAGAATCTCAGAGGTAGAGGACAAATGTCTTGAGATAACTCAGATAGTTAAAGAGGCAGAAAAAAAGAGCGAGAAAGGAGAATGTTCACTGACAGAATTATGGGACTTTATAAAGCATTCAAACATATGAGTTATAAGTATCCCAGAAGGAGAAGAAGAATGCCCCAGAGGAATGGAAGCCATACTAGAGAATATTATAAATGAAAATTTCCGAAATATCACCAAAGATTCTGGTACACTCCTTTCAGAAGGATATCAGACCTCAGGTTGCCTCAACTCTAACAGAGCTTCTCCAAGACACATTGTGATGAACCTGTCCAAAGTCAAGACAAAAGAAAAGATTCTGCAAGCTGCCAGGAGTAAGTGCCAGTTGACCTACAGGGGAAAATCCATCAGGGTGACTTCTAGAAACAGGCTTCTCTAGAAACTTTTCAAGCAAGAAGACAATGGTCATCTACCTTTAATCTACTTAAGCAGAACAATTTCCTGCCCAGAATTCTATATCCTGCTAAGCTAAGCTTTAAAATTGAGAGAGCAATGAAATAATTTGCTGATATGCAAACATTGAGGAAATTTGCCACAATGAGACCAGCTCTGCAGGGAATACTTCTACACTGACCATCACAATGGATCAACAGCAAAGAACTCAGAAATTAAAGGACAGAACCTAACTTCCACAATGATGCAAAAGATAAAACTAAGCAATGGACTCTCACAAAATAAGATTAATAGAACACCACCATACTTATTGATTATCTCACTAAATGTTAATGGCTTGAATTCACCACTGAAGAGGCATAGATTGACTGATTGGATTAAAAAACACAAGTCATCCATGTGCTCTCTGCAGAAAACACACCTAGCTTCAAAAGACAAATTAAAACTCCAAGTTCAGGGCTAGAAGACAATTTTTCAGGCAAAGGGAATTCAGAAGAAAAGTGGGGTTGCAAAAAAAAAAAAAAAAGAAGAAGAAAAGAAAAGAGGGGTTGCAATCTTATTTTCAGATAAATGTGGATTTAAAGCAACTAAAGTCAAAAAAGACAAAAATGGTCACTTCATATTGGTCAGGGGAAAACTGCAACAAGAAGACATTTCAATTCTAAATATGTCTGCACTCAACTTAAATGCTCCCAGATTCTTAAAACAGCCCTTACTTAGTCTGAGCAATATGATATCCTATAACACCATAATAACAGGGTACTTTAACACTCCTCTAAAACTCCTCTTACAGAGCTGGACAGATCCTCTAAACAGAAACTAAACAACGATATAAGGGACTTAAATGAGATCTTAGAACAACTATGCTTGATAGATGCATATACAATACTCCATCCCGAAGATAAAGAATATACAGTCTTCTCATTGCCCCATGGAATATTCTCCAAAAATGATCATATCCTAGGACACAAAACAAACCTCAACAGAATCAAAAGAATTGCAATTTTACCTTGTATCTTCTCAGACTACAAGGCACTAAAGGTGGAACTCAACTCCAAGAAAAACATTCAACCCCACACAAAGGCATGGAAATTAAACAACCTTCTGTTGAATGACAGTTGGGTGCAGGAAGAAATAAAAGAGGAAATCATTAACTTCCTTGAGCATAACAACAATGAAGATACAAGCTACCAAAACCAGTGGGATACTGCAAAAGCAGTTCTGAGAGAAAAATGTATCACTTTAGATGCTTATATTTGAAAAACAGAAAGAGTGCATCGAAAAGTCACAAGCCATCTTATGGAATTGGAAAAAGAGAAACAATCTGACCCTAACCCGAGCAGAGGAAAAGAAATATCCTAAATTAAATCAGAGATCAATGACATTAAAAACGAAAGAATCATTCAGAAAATCAATGAAACAAGGAGTTGGCTTCTTGAAAAAATAAATAAAATAGACAAAACTTTGGCCACACTAACCAGAAATAGAAAGTAAAATCTCTAGTAACCTCAATCAGAAATGATAAAGGGGAAATAACAACTGATGCAGAGATATAAGAGATCATCTCTGAATACTACCAGAAACTCTATGCCCAGAAATTTGACAATGTGAAAGAAGTGGATCAACATTTGGAATCACACCCTTTCCCTAAAATTAGCAAAAAAGAAATACAGCTCCTGAACAGACCAATTTCAAGCACTGAGATCAAAGAATAAAAAATCTTCCAACAAAAAATGCCCTGGTCTGGATGGCATCACACCAGAATATTATCAA
>CAUYQV010180317.1:0-24827 GCA_963574575.1 Galagoides demidoff
GGCAGGTGCCTGTGGTCCCAGCTACTTGGGAGGCGGAGGCAGGAGACTCGCTTGAGCCCAGGAGTTGGAGGTTGCTATGAGCTGTGATGCCATGGCACTCTACCCAGGGGGATAGCTTGAGGTTCCGTCTCAAAAAAAAAATACAATTTCAATAATCATGCTTATTCTTCATGACATCGCTTTTCTATGAGACCCTAATGGCAACAGGGCCCAAAGGAGGAGGAATTTTTCAATGAGCATTAAACATAATGAGAAAGATGATTCTTGTTGGTGTAGGGGGTGAACAAGAGAAAGATGAATGTATCTCCTCACTACAAAATACAGAGAGAATTGACAACTTCTTTTGAGGCTTTATGAGCAGAAAGGTATCCTGAGAAGAGAGAGGTGTTATAGTTGGGGCCAAGAGATGATAGGGATTAGTCAAGATGTTACCTATTACAGAGAAATTGCCTTGAAAAATAGGATGGGATTCTATGCAGTCACAGTAAAAGGAGATGGAAGTAGATGGAAGGGTTTGCAATGTGCATTGTAGATCAAGGGCACTAGAAAGGCAAGGAATACAGAGCAGGACGGGAAGTACTTGAAAGTAATGAAGCAGCTTCAGGGTTCCAGCTGGGACTTTGATGGTGAGTTGTTTTGATGCTGCAAACCCAGATCCAAGCATTATGGGAAAACTTAAGAATAGGGGGTGAATTGCAAAATAATATTTGGTGCTACAAGAGTGGAAAGAAATGGCTAAAAATAAAAGTTCACCTAAATGGAATAATTTTTTTTTTAACTTTTTGGGAATTTATTGAGGGTACAAGAAATCAGGTTAGATTGATTGCATTTGTTAGGTAAAGTCCCCTTTACAATTTTGTCTTGCCCCCAAAAAACATGTGTCACACACCAAAACCCCCTCCCCATCCCTCCTTCCCTCTTTCCGCCATTCCTTTCCCCCACCCTGCCCTCCTTTCTCTCTCTGCTCTCTCCTTCCCCCACCGCCACCAAGTCATAAATTGTCCTCATATCAAAATTGAGTACATAGGAATCATGCTAAATGGAATAAATTTTAGAAGGACATGGGAATTTAGAGAAAAAAAGTGAAGAAAGTAGTCATACAACTGCTTAAGTATATATTTTGTGTTGCTCAAAATGGCCTTAACATTTCCCTCAGCTTGACTCAAGCAGACATGTTTCCTCTCGCTGGTGGGCCCCTGACCTTTCTCTCTTCTCCTCCCTCAGCAGAGTCCAGATAGCCTCACCACAGAAGTTCCTCCCCTGCCTTTTCTTAGGCATTTACTTTAGACACCTTGTAATTGTAAATTCTGCCATCCCCTTGAAATACAAGTGTTAGAACATCTCTGTTGCAGGTTGTACAACCCATGATTGTCTTTCTCGAGGACCTGGGATTCATTCCTTTGAAATGTCAAGGAAGAAAGTTGCCCTATCCTCCTGTTTCTGGGACAGGTAGGAGCCTAATTTCAGAGGGCCCATGGCTTCAAGGTGTAAAACTATCTGTGGGGTCACTTAGCTGACTCAGGTGATCTCTTTTCTGTTTCCCTTAACCCAAGGCTGAGGAATCCTCCTACCCTTTGTAGTGTTAAGCACAGAATGATTTCTGGCCCGTCGCTCTGATTATAATGGACCTGAGTAAGGTCTTCTCTGTTTAACTTTGGTGCAATTTTTGCTTTGACAGTATCTTATAATGAGTCTTTTCTGTTAATGGCCTAAAGATAAACTTTTTGCTATGACCTCCAGGGTCCCTTTGATGCTGGCTGATGGGGTGTGGTGGGCAGGGATGGAGTGTTATGATTCAAAGCGCCTCTCTGAAGCACCAAGAACACAGACTTACTTCTTTACCTCTCTCTGTTCACTGTACCCCAAATATAAAGCCTAGGGAGATAGAATTATATAGTGAATTAGAACTCAAGGTTTTCATCAAAGATCAAAACTGAGTTAGTCATATTTTTCTTTTGTTATTTATGTAACTTAGGTGGGTTATAGGATCTCTTTAAGCTAAGGCCTACTCATTTGTAAAATATGAATAAAGTCTATTATATATACATTATATATAACTTAACTGCCTGGTTGTTGCACAAATTAAGCATAGTTTTTTAAAAGTAATATTATTTTTGTTATTACTATTTTTATTTTTTCATTAAGGACAGGGTTCGTGTCAGTATAATAATATTGGCTGGGCATGGGGGGTAACATCTGTAATCTAGCACTCTGGGAGGCCGAGGTGGGAGTATAGCTTGAGGTCGCAAGTTTGAGATCAGTCCGAGCAAGAGTGAGACTAGAAATATTAGCTGGACATTGTGGCAGGATTCCTGTCGTCCCAGCTCCTCCTGAGGCAGCAGCAGGAGAATTGATTTAACCTGGGAGTTTGAGGTTGATGGGAGCTAGGCTGATGATACAGCATTCTAGCCTGGGAACAGAGTGAGACTCTCTCTCAAAATTTGCCTTTGTAAACAGGATAAAGACTGTCACAGTTAAGCATTGGCTAAAAGCCTGATTTGCCATTTGTGGAAAATATAAAAGTGAGGATACCTTTTGAGCAAATAATGCATCATCTGTGATGCCCTCTGGCAAAAACAAGAGAAGTTTTCAGAGACCCAGTTGGAAGAAGGTTTAATCAGGACGTTGGATGACTCATAGAAAGGTGGGTGGCCAATACTGATGGTTTAAAGTAAAATTTCTAACAATCTTGATTTTGCAAATATTCTGTAGCATTCTTATAAGCCTATGAAAAAAACCCAATTATATATATATATTTATATATATATATATATATATATATTTTTTTTTTTTTCCCTGTGAAAACAGCCTTTAGAAAGTTAGCAGGCTTGGAAACTTGTTGAGCATCTGGCCAAGAATATTTTTCAGACATGTTAATCAGGGTAGCTGTTAATTGAAGCTGAATGTACTGTAACTGATTCACAGCCACTTCTGTTTTTATTTTCTGAGAGATCTGGGCATTAATATATAAATCTCTGACTTAAGACACATTTATCCAGCCTTTGAGACATTGCTGACCACTCCCAGGTTCCCAGGGCACATGCTGAGGAGGGCGAGGGTCCTGCTCATAGTGCACCCCATGCAATTGCCAGATGCTATGTAGGAAGTACCTGTCAGCAATATCAATCACAGCTCATTTCAATGCTGATAACCAGAAGGACTCCACTGTCTTAAATCTAATGAAGTGCTGATAAATAACCCAAGTGAGCAGTTCAGATGGGCTAGAAAACACTGCCTAACTAACATCGTCACCACGATTCCTGAAGTAGAAAGCCAAAGGAATCTGCCAGTGAAGACAGCATGGGAGGGTCAAAGGAACCCATGCAGAGCCCACGTGTGTCAAACCTGAGGACAGGAGGCACAGAAGGGCACACTGGGCAAAAGCACAAGGAGGCTCTGATTTCTTAGGAAGCATATGGGTTCCTGAGTCTCACGTTGGCCATGGTTCTGATGTGAACAGCAACTCAGTGCTGTGTGGGAGCCACACCCTGTGTGCACCTGCATCTTCTCTAGGTGATCGTGTCCCCACATCAGACGGATTCCTCAGGGCTGAGAGGCTCCTCCCCCTTTTCTCTCTTTCTGAAAACAATTTCAGATTAACATGAGGGTACAAAGAATTAGGTTAGGTTGTTTTAGTTTTTGAGGTAAAGTTCAAGCTGTAGTTAAGCCCTTCACGCAGGAAGTGTGCTGTATATGCTCACATTGTGCATATTAGGTGAGAACTTCCCAATAGTCCTTCCTCCTCCCCTTTCCCACCTTCCTTTTTCCCTCACTTGAATGTACTTGTGTTTTCTTTTGTGGGTGTAGTTGTTTATATATTGGTTTCATATTAGTATTGAATACATCAGATACTTGCTTTTCCATTCTTGTGATACTTTACTAAGAAGAATGTGTTTCAACTACATCCAGGTAAATACAAAGGATGTAAAGTCTCCATATTTTTTGTGGCTGAATAGTATTCCATGGTATACACATACCACAATTTGTTAATCCATTCATGAGTTGATGAGCACTTGGGTTGCTTCTTCATCTTGGTGATTGTGAATTGAGCTGCAATAAAAATTCTGGTGCAAATGTCTTTGTGGTAAAATAATTTTTGTTCTTCTGGGTAGATACTGAGTTAATGGGATTGTGGGATGAAATGGCAGGTCTACTTTTACTACTTTGAGGATTCTCCGTACTTTTTTCCAGAAAGGTTGTATTAGTTTGCAGTCCCACCAGCAGTGCAGGAGTGTTCCCTTCTCTCCACATCCACACCAGCATCTGCAGCTTCAGGACTTTGTGATATGGGCTATTCTCACTGGGGTTAGATGATATCTCAGGGTGGTATTGAGTTGTATTTCTCTGATGATTAGGGATGATGAACACTTTTTCATGTTTTAACTAGAATTTACAGAGAACTCAAATTAATCAACAAGAAAAGAACAAACAATCCCATTTATAAGTGGGCAGGAGACTTGGACAGAAACTTTTCTGAAGATGACAGATGAATGGCCAACAAACACATGAGATGCTCCCTCTAACACCGAGTGTTCATGTCCCAGAACAGCATCCATGCCCATTACCCAGAACTTAACAAATGAACAATTCTATTGTTAAAAAGAATTCTCTGGAATGGAGACAAGCAACTAATAATGGTGCTCACCCCTGTGGACAGGGGAGGAAAACAGGAAATGGGGTTAAGAAGAGTCTTCACTGTGTAACTTTTAAACTTGCAACATGAATATGTTACCTATTCAAAAGTAAATTTAAAATAACTTTAAATTCCTCTGACAAAAGGTACTGGCCCCTGGCGGGAAGCAGAAGGGCACTGAGGGGTGAGCCCTTAGAGGCCAACCCAGACAGTCTGCTGGCCTCAGGAGCAGAGCTGAGCTGTCCCAAGGCTGATGTGACAGCAAAATATTCACAGCCCACAACGGAGGCTGGTGAAACACTCAGGAGAAGCAACAGGGGAAAGGCGAGGGGACGCCAAACCCAGCGCAAAACTGATGCACAGAGGCTTTCAATGATGCAATGAATTCACGCCAGAATATTTTATTTCCTAATCCCTCATTTCATTTCAAATCCCTAATTAAACTGGGTTTAAGCCTGGATTTATTAGTAAGAGTGAAAAAGGAGATAACCAGGATGTGATAATAAGAAGGTTTATGTGGGTATGTAGATGAATTCAAAATAAACACTATAATGAGAGAGCTCTTCATTTCCAAGGGGAAAATATGTGAATTTTTACATTGCCATGTCTTACCACTTGCATAGAATATGTTGTGCCTGAAATTTCTAAGTATTTTAAATTTTCTGTTAGTTACACTGAAACAATATTTCTCTCAAGCCATTGATGGACGCTACAAGTCCTCAAGATAAAAAGCTTCTAGGTGTCTCTCCCCTCTTCTCATTCCTGAGAGGGAGCCACTTCCAAGTCTCTTGGGAAGGGCTTGAAGCTCTCTCTTTGTTCCTAAATAAAACTTGTGTAGGTTACTTTTGCTTTAAAAGAATATGAGCATGAGGTAGTGTAGGTAATCAGTTATCGATAGAAAAGGGCAAAAGGCCCCATGGTGCAGGGAGACCAGAGAGAGGGTTGCAACCACTTTAAAGCTGGGAGAAAGAGGTATTTATACCTCTACCCTGGCCTGCGTGAGTCCCCCTCCCCTCTTCTCATTCATGAGAGAGGCCTACTTCCAACTTTCTTTGGAAGTTCTTTAATCCTTCTCTTCTTAAATAAAATTTATCTTTGTTATACTAGAAAAAAAGTTCATAAATACTTAATCCTAAAAGAACTCTGTAAATTCATCTCCATCCTTGGAAAATAACCATGAAAAAACAAGGCTCAGCAGAAAAGCAGGGTCCAACCCACCACCACCTCAACTCCCTCCTACAGGGAGTACATAGTAAGGGCCACCTGCATCTTGGACCTCAAGGTGGTGACCAGCATGACCAGGGTGCGGCAGCTGAACCTTGCAGCCCAGAGGAGGTAGTGGCCAGCATGACCAGGATGCTGCAGCTTAACCTTGCAGGGCACTCAGAGGCTTGGAGGAGGGCCCAGAGTTGCTCAGGTCATGAGGTCAAGTCCTCTCTCAGTCCCCCTACTCTGGACTGGGGAAGAGACAAGCAAGACACTGGGATGAGCCCTGGAGAGGCACCTGGTCCTGGGTGGCTCCACAGGGGTATGAATGGTCTGGAGGTAGATGACTCAGTTGGGCTTCAGAAACGAATGGACCAGCAAGTGCAGGGACAAGGCAGAAGACCAGGTTAGAGACCTGGTCACCACTTTGAGACTTCCCCAAAGTTATCGTGAGCATCAAGAGATTAGTTGGTGGGGTCTCACTGTTAAGAATAAAAAGAATAAATTTTATGAGAATAATTAGAAAAGAATCAGAAATACATGAGTTTCCATACTTTCAGACCTCTGGGTTCTTCATCTGACTGACACACATGAAGGGGATGTTATGGTTCAGCGTGCTCACAGTGAGCTTATCTGGCCTCCTGTGGGCAAATGCTTCGAAAGAGGGGGCTTTTTCGTAAGTTTGTCTGTTAGCAATATTCTAACAAACTGCACCAAAATTGCCCTGCACAAACTCTCACCATCTCTTATTGATGAAGCCTTATATTCTATCAATGTTTTAAAGATGTGTATCCTTTTGGTCCAGAAATACTGTCTAGGAATTTATCTGAGGAAGTGACCTGGGAGCAGAAACACACACATTCACCTGCTCATCGTGGTCACTTTGAGGACTAAAATCAAAACTCTAAAAACTGCAGGATCATCAGAGAAATGTTGCTTTAACCTCCTACCTTACTTCTTCCTCTGAAATCCCCATAAAACAAAAATATAGCAATTTCTCAAGACCCATTACAATAAATCTTATTGAGAAGGGCAGATGCCCATTTCAACTAAGGTGTCTACTATAGTCCCATTATAGATCTTTGTATTAAAGCATCACTACTGTGGCTGTCCACAGAGGAAATATCCGAAACAACTCACACCATTGATGAGGTGTTCATTATCTTTGGGGGGAAGTGACACGTATGTACAAAGCATCTTTATTTTCTTCACATTTTTCTACATTCTTAAAACTTTCGCTACTAATGTATGTAATTTAAGAATCAAAATAATCAAAGCTACTGGTGTGTATGTACAAGCGTGCCTTCAATGGTACGAGGCCACAGACCCATCTGAGGGTTCCTAGAGCAATAGGGTGGGAGTTTTCATAGTTATCAAGAGCCTCACTGGCAACAAATTCGTAACTGTATCAGACTTAATACACTTACCAACAGACTTTCATTTTTAAAACAGTCTCTCTTACCTTTTCTGGGACTAAGGTTCTGTCTCTAAAGACATTAAATTCTCTATTGGCTTCACTTACACCAGCTCGCCAGCAGTAAAAGAATAATACAATATTTGAAAGAGCGGCAATGCTAAAATTAACAAACCATCTGTGTCACAGGGTTCTGTAAAACAATGTCACGAAAAGAGAGAAAAGTTACTGTCATAAAGCAGGAGTACACCTAGGTCTTAGGAACAACTAAGCTAAACTCTGCTTACTTCCAGTATCTCCAAAACAGCACAGTCTGCTTGGGGATGGTTGTGACTTATAGAATCTGTGCAATCATTAAAAATTGAGACTTCAACGACAAGAAAATGCTCACAACAGAATGTTAAATGAATGGTAGCATATATTTAACATGGAGAGTATAAACACCTAGGCGAACATATCAAGAAGGAATCTTATCAGAATCGTCATCCTCATCTGCTACTATAGGAAAGGCCGTGAAAACCACTTATTCTCTATGTCAGTCCCCAGGAGCAGGGTTCTGTCACTAGAGTCCTATCCAAAGAGAAAACCTCAGACGGCAGCTTCTGGGAGTGTGTGCTTAGGGCACATACATGACAACTTGAGAGTGCTCACGTGTATAGTGCACACAAACGCTTAGGGTCAGAGTGCCCGTGTGTACAGTGCACACAAACGCTCAGGGTCAGAGTCCCCAAGTGTACAGTGCACACAAACACTCAGGGTCAGAGTGCCCGCGTGTACAGTGCACACAAACACTTAGGGTCAGAGTGCCCGCGTGTACAGTGCACACAAATGCTCAGGGTCAGAGTCCCCAAGTGTACAGTGCACACAAACGCTCAGGGTCAGAGTGCCCGCGTGTACAGTGCACACAAACGCTCAGGGTCAGAGTCCCCAAGTGTACAGTGCACACAAACGCTCAGGGTCAGAGTGCCCGCGCGTACAGTGCACACAAACGCTCAGGGCCAGAGTGCCTGCATATATAGCGCACACAAACGCTCAGGGTCGGAGTGCCCACGTGTACAGTGTACATAAACACTCAGGGTCAGAGGTATGGAGTTACTGATTTATGGGTAAAGGTAAACAAACTAAATACGCTCAAATATACTGTTCCATAGAAGAAATCGTGGTGATAAGTTCTGACCTCATGATGTGACTCCCCCATAGATGTCGGGGTGACAAAGAGTTAGGGGCATGGCTCTAATTTAGGAGGCCAAGACTCAAAGTCCATCAGACCACTGGGGCAATTTGCTGGTCTTCTAAACTCTACTTTTAGGAGTAATACGCGGAAGGTGATGGCTGCCCATGAGCTCTTCAACCATTACAGTTTAGGCCAGAAAGACCACCAGTGCAAGATGTAATATATCCAGACAAGTTTAACCACTTCTTAATGAGCCTTGCTATGCTGTAGACCCATCCCAAACCCTCCTGTGAGACACGATTGCAGGAGGTGAAGGTGAGGTTAAGCTCCCGATACAGAGAGTAAGGGCCAGCCAGCATGCCAGGCCAGGGAGCAATGCAAGGCACTCACAGGGCCTCCCACAGTTTGTAGCTCTGGACTTTGAGATACGAGGTCCAAGAGTCTGCTGGGAAGTCTCTATCATGTTATAGCATTACAGCAGTACCACAGCCTCTGGGAGCCTGTGACACAACTTCAAGGACAAATGGAGTGAGAGCCTGGGCCACAGCAAAAAGGCATCTCTTACACCACTGCCCTGACACAGCACCAGCACATCCAGCTGATGGAGGTGCACTTTGGTGCAAAGATCGTCATGGCAGGGCACAATGCCGTGGGCTTGTAATCCTCGCTACTTGGAAAGCTGAGGTGGAAGAACAACTTGAGGCCTAGTAATGTACTGAGATCCTATCAATAATAATAATAATAATAATGATCAAACGAAGATCACCATGGTGGAGATGTGTGTGACCAGTAACTGACCATGGGAGCCCTAGAAGCCAAGATGCAGAATCTCTGCTGGGACCCTTTAGTGTGCTCCAGGAATGGTGACATCTAAGAGTTGCTGGTCAGTGGAAGAGGATCTAAGGTCCATGCCAGGTGGGTAAGACCTGATAGGTAAGGCGAAAAGACTAAGGTGAGATGGATTTTTAAAAAAGTGCATAGACCAGGTAGGTAAGGCTATTTGCAAAGACCCAGAAAGACTGGGAAGAAGCAGGCCATGTGGCCTTCCCGCCACCTGTCTGGCAGCCTGCACCACTTTACTCCTGAGCTCTGAGCCTCACAGCAGGCACCCAACCAATGAAGGTCTCTTCCCAGAGGTCTGTTCACACAACCTCCAAAATGCCTGAGCAGGGGGTCTCACAGAGACCTGACAGTTTCTTCATGGCCTTATGTTTCACTCAAATCCAACAACATTTAGCCAGGGACATAGCCAAGCTGCTGATTCATTCCTAACTCTAACCCTCACTACCCTGAAGGAAAACAGTCCCATTACAGTCACTCAGTGAGTGAACTGAGAGCCTGCTGAAATACTCAGCTGAGGTCACAGTGTTAGGAAGTGGCAGAGCTGCGGCCTAATCCCCAGTTGAGCCTATCCACTTGGGATCTGTTGATGAATACAGCCTCTTCCTCCACAAGAAGCTATGCTTTTCCCAATATGAAGATTGTTCCCCCAGAAAAATGGGACTCTGCTGCAATGGGGTGATGGGGGAGCCCAGCCTCAGGGCTTCTGAGAAAAGTTGTTTCCATGGTCCTTTCCTGAGAGCACCCCTGTCAGTAGAGACAGTCTCTGTTCTTTAGCCTATTTTATTAACGACTTTAAAAGTAATAGTATACTAATTTAACTTTCTTCTGGAAAAGTTATTAGAGAATAGCCTTTTCTCTTTCAGAAAGAATTTAAATTTCCATTTTACCAAAAGCAATGTCATTCTAGTATGGTATTTTGACAGAATGGCCAACCAGTGCTTCTCCAAAACCCTCCTGGAGGGGTTTCCTAAAGCCTAGCGGTCTGGGGTTGGTGGTGCAATGATTCTGGCCAGATGGTTGGTGTCCAGCTGGCCCAGTATGGTCACTCTTCCTACAGCACCTGGGGTGAGCAGCAGAACTAAGGCGTGTCATCAGCAGTGAACTCTGGAGTGGGGTCCTCCGACCATGTACTCAGGACAAGGCAACATGAACCTTTAGCATTTTAGACTGAACTGTTAACAAAAAGAAAAAGAAAAACTAAGGTGAGGTAGAATTTTTAAGATCATGGTCCACATTGGATAAATGTCACTCTAACAATGGCCTATGATGCTGAGAAGGACAGAGCCACCACCATAAGGCAATGATATTGTACATGGCAGCTGAAGGCATGGATCAGCATCGCTTAACATGTTCCTTGGATGATTTCTATTCCTTTCTTTCCACCTCTCAAAATAAGATTTGGTGTCACAGCTCCTCCAGGGGTTAAATCCACATGGAGAAGTCCTCTTCAGTAGACTCCACCCTGGCCTGGAAGAACTGTGCTAACACAGAAGTTGACAGATCAGGATTTCAAAGTGCTCTGGAGTAGCACAACCCCCAGAGACTGTTTAATTTTTGTATCTACTCAAGCTACCTGCATGGTGAAGGCTGTTACAAAATGAGGTTTAAATTACCCCCTAGTAATCCCTAGCCACTTCAACTATTAAGCTACTTATTTGGAGAATATGAAGGCAAATATTTGCCTTTTGTGCTGCATTTATTTTAAACAAGTTATCTAAAAATTTAAAACATGAAAGATTTTTGAAAGAAGCTCTAAAATAATAACCTCCAAGAATAAATAATTAGACTAATAAATAGATGGATTAATCTAAAAATACAACGGACCAAAGAGAGGTATGACTTCATAACTGAACCCCATTCATGAAGATGAATATAGAGGCCTCACCATAAATATCTCCCTTACTTTCATTCTTCCTTATGATTTAGGTTCTATTCATAGAGGTAATTTTAATTTAAGCCCTGATATTTTTGAAAGGCAAAAGAAATAGCAGAATCTAAAAATATGATCCATCCAAACTACTTCAAATCATCAATACTTTTATGTAGAGGAAATGAATTATTATGCAATAGCTGAAAAGATCTGCTGGGCTATATCTTATGCCGTAATCATTTACTCGAGAAGTTCCAAGAATTTACAAACTACTATTTTGGGCTTAGGCCTCATAAGATCTTGATGATCAATGATCACAATAAATAAAGATGAACAAATACTGTATGAAGGAAAAAACATTTAAACTATCCAATAATTATCTGTATTTAATATTGAAATCTGCATTCCCCATGTCTGCTCTCTTTAGGTTTATATTAAAATGAATTTAGATTTCCAACTCTTACTGAATGACAGAAGCAAACATAATGTGAACATTTTGCTATAAATAATGGAAAAAGGTTTAAGAGCCTTAATTTCTATAGACACAAATCAACAGGAATAGAGAAATACTTGAAAGGAAAAACGAGTACAGGGAATGTCACCAAATCATAAAGAAATATGTTTTAGAAGGAAAATATTATTTCTAAATTGAAAAATGCAAATCAGACCAAGAGGCAATTTAAAATTTTACCTATCAAACTGAGCAAGTTTTGTGGGCTTTTTAATGTGAGGAGGGGCCTGTCATAGGCACTATGTAAGGATAGGCAGGGTATCAAGATAGGCAATCTCCCAGCAAGGAAATTCTGCCTAAAATATCAACAGCAAAGAATAACTCTCTTATATTAAATTTCTGTAAATAACCTCAGAACTTGGCTAGTACCCCCTCACTCCCCTCTCTATTTTCCAAAACCTTTAATGTAGTACTTTAAGTCATTTTACTTTTATATTTAAATCCTTTAAAGATTCTCACCCTCATTGCCTTCAGAAAAAAGTAAACATGAAATATTGTACACACTTTCAGGATCTCATCTTAATTCTTTGTTAATGACTCTTACATACTATCCTGTTTGCAATACACTGAAATTTTAATGCTATTTTTCATCTATGTGCCTACAAGTAAGCTGTTCCCTCACATTATGGTAAGAACTTTATATATAAGAAGTTCTTTCATATATAATATATATTATATATATTGTATTTAATTTTTACAAAAATTCTATTGTATCATTGTCTCCATTTTGCAGATGAGGAAACTGAGACTTAGAGGCCAAGAGCTAGTGTATCATTGAAAGAGAACACAGATCTATTTGTCTCTCAAAACTGCTCTTACTTGCTGCATAACATGATCTATTTATTGTGTGCTGTTAATTTCAAAGGAAAAATGAAAACAAATGTAAAATGTGTGCCTTTGGGAAGATACGCACGTACATGGAAAGTGCTAAGGTGGGCCTATTTACCTTTGTTCACAGAGGTGTGCCAGTGGGGGTGCATAGCAAGACCCATTGCTAGAGCTTTAGTTGGACTCCTGTGGGAGTATTCCTTTAATTTGTACGTCTCCAAACAAGCTTTCAGGAACTATTTGGGAGGTAGCTATCTGTGTTTCTTGTGCTTGAAATAGGGAGAGAGCTGAACGATATCAGTCTCTTTCTGGCTTGCTTGGCAAAGACTGTAAGGTCAAGCTAATTGGTCCAGATCTAGAGGAATCTGGATGATTCTTAATAGTCTCACAAGGAGAAAAAAAACGAGGATGATTTGATCAATGGGAGTTTTCCTGAAGGAGACTGAGAAATATCTGATTGTCACTGGGATAATTCAACTTTGTCATTTCTGAACAGAAAATATTGTTTATTTTGGAACACATTTGGCATGAAATAAAAATGAGAGCTTGAGAGTGCCTATAAAAAATTCTTTTCTAAAACCATATAGCTTTCAGTATTTTATGTTTGTTAAGACTTTTTTCTTTTTGTTTGAAAGCTTATTTTTTGAAACCAACTTTCTGCTATTTTCAAGTCCTTACCTTGGAAAAATGTACAGACAGTAAATATAGATTAATAGAATACAGTTAACTGGAACCAGTATATCAATAATTCCTTTTTATATTGAATTCCTTTCTTTTATTCTATTGAGTAAAATATAGGCAAAGCTGGACTGAAGAGAAATGGGCTTAGGAAGGAGAAAAATCTTTTTACCACAAGTTTGCTATGTGACATGTTTCTGTATTAGAAGTATAAGCGGAGACCTTTGACGCAGTTTTCAGAGGCAGTTGCTTTGTGAAATCTTTTAAAACTCCCTCTATGTCTGAAGAACATTAATATGCTTTCATTAGCAACAATGAGCTGTAAGTAAGTAATGCCATAACATTTCTTTGGATAAACTTGTGCTTTTTTTTTTAGGGCTTTGAAGAATTAGACCTTTTTGTTTTGATTTATCAAATTGGGGTTTGTGATTAATGTGTTTTAGTTGTTTGTTAACACAAAATAGGATTATAATACACATAGAAATACTGAAGAAATGAATTAGAATGTATCTTTGTAAATTGATTTATGATCAATCAATACTTTCTGGTTTGCAGCCCAAACTATTTCAGGAAGAGTGCTATGCTTGCGTTTCTTGTTTGTTTAATGAATGTTCCAGTAGACAGATGGACAGATAAATGTGTAAACATGTATGAATTCTTCAAAATTTCAGGTAATTTATTTTTTAATATTAATTCTGAAACCCTAAATGAAATCTATTCTTTTTTGTTGTTGTTGTTAAAAATGCAAACACTGTTATTCTTTTTGGGGGGAATTCATTGAGGGTACAAGGAATTAGATTACACTGATTGCATTTGTTAGGTAAAGTCCCTCTTGTAATTGTGTCCCACCCCCAAGAGGGGTCCCATACACTATGACCCCTCCAACCCCCTTCCTCTTCTCCCCACTTCCTCATTCCCCTACACCTCACCTTGTATTAGTTCATCTACTGCCTTCATATTAGAATTGAATACATTGGTTTCTTGCTTCTCCATTCTTGTGATGCTTTAGTAAGAAGAATGTGTTCCAACTCCAACCAGGTTAATACAAAAGAGGTAAAGTCTCCATCTTTTTAAGTGGGTAAATGATATTCCATGGCAGACATATACCACAGCTTGTTAATCCATTCCTGGTTGGTGGGCATTTAGTTTGTTTCCATATTTTGGTGACTGTAAATTGAGCTGTAATAAACAGCCTATTGCAAATGTCCTTATGTTAAAAGGATTTTTTTCTTCTAAGTAGATGCCAGGTAATGGGATTGTAGGATCAAATGGGAAATCCAGTTTGAGTTCTTTGAGGATTCTCCATACTTTCTTCCAAAAAGGTTGTATTAATTTGCAGTCCCACCAGCAATGCAGAAGTGTTCCCTTCTCTCCACATCCATGCCAGCATCTGCAGTTTTGAGATTTTGTGATGTGGGACATTCTCACTGGGGTGAGATGATATCTCAGGGTGGCTTTGATTTACATTTGTCTAATAATTAGGGGCACTGAGCCTTTTTTCACATGTTAGTCATTTGTCTGTCTTCTTTAGAGAAGGTTCTATTCATCTCTCTTGCCCAGTGATATAAGGGATTGTTGGCTTTCTTAATGTTAATTAATTTGCATTTTCTGTAGATCTTAGTTATCAAACTTTTGTCTGATTCAAAATATGCAAATATCTTTTCCCATTGTGTAGGTTGTCTATTTGCTTTGGTTGTTGTCTCCTTAGCAGTACAGAAGATTTTCAGTTTAATTAAGTCCCATTTGTTTATTTTTGTTGTTGCAATTGCCATGGAAATCTTCACAAAGGCTCCCCCAGCCGATATCTTCAAGTGTTTTCCCCACACTTTATTCAAGGATTTTTATTGTTTCATGCCTTAGATTCAGATCTTTTATCCATCTTTATCCATTTATTTTATCAAAAATAAATTTTTGTGAGTGGAGAAAGGTGTGGGTCCAGTTTTAGTCTCTTACATGTGGTTATCCAATTCTCCCAGCACCATTTGTTGAATAGGGATTCTTTTCCCCAGTGTATGTTCTTGTTTGGTTTATGAAAGATTAGGTGGCTATAAGATGTTAGTTTCATTTCCTCATTTTCTGTTTGATTCTAGATGTCTATGTGTCTATTTTTATGCCAGTATCCAGTTGTTTTGATCACTATGACCTCGTAGTACAGCCTAAAGTATGGTAGGCCGATGCCTTGGTTTTGTTTTTATTGTTAAATGTTGCCTTAGCTGTATGGGATTTTTTCTCATTCCATTTCCATAAAAAATGAAGAAATATTTTTTCTCTTGAAAGTATGATGTTGGTATTTTAATGTGGATTGCATTGAATCTGTAGATTGCTTTGGAAAGTATAAATATTTTAACAATGTTGATTCTTTCCAGTCATGAGCATGGTATGTTTTTCCATTTGTTAATATCTTTTGCTATTTCTTTTCTTAGGGTTTCATAAGAAACTTTGTTTGTTAGGTATGTTCTTAGGTATTTCATTTTATTTGAAGCTACTGTGAAGGGGATTGAGCCCTTAATTAGCTTCTCAGCCTGGCTGTTAATGGCATATACAAAGGCTACTGACTTGTGGACATTGATTTTATATCTTGAGACATTACTATACGTTTTGATCTCTTCCAAGAGTATTGTGATTTAGTCTTTGGGGTTCTCTAACTATAAGATCATATCTTCATCAAAGAGGGAGAGTTTGACCTCCTTTGCTCCCATTTGGGGGCCCTTCATTTCCTTCTTTTGCCTGACTGTATTGGCTAGAACTTCCAGCCAATACTAGTGGTAGTAGAGGACAACCTTGTCTGGTTCCATTTTTAAGTGGAAAAGCCATCAGTTTTACTCCACTCAGTAAAATAGACAGCAGAGGTCTGCTAGCAGCTCAGGTATAACTGGCTCCACTGCTCCGTGAGGTCAGAAGGACCAACCCAGCAAATAAATTAGTCTGGGTAGCTTGATGCTTCTTCCGCACCTTGCACCTCTGTCACACCCAGTCACTGGTAACCCCAGTGGGGCTGGGGCTGTGACCCAGTTCACCCCAATGAGCA
This sequence comes from Galagoides demidoff, assembly GCA_963574575.1. Classification (NCBI taxonomy): domain Eukaryota; kingdom Metazoa; phylum Chordata; class Mammalia; order Primates; family Galagidae; genus Galagoides; species Galagoides demidoff. The sequence continues at coordinate 16,186 of CAUYQV010180317.1, forward strand.
GATGCCCCAGGGGTTTACACCTGCCTGAGTCAGAGAGAGATCTATGTCTCCTCAGCCAGGTCTCTGTTCTCTGCCACTATCCAGCAGGGGGAGATGAGGCCTGACAACCTCGGGTGATTAATGGAGGCGGGGCAGTTCACTCAGTTCCAACCCCACCCCTAACTGATATTGCTGACAGAACAACACAACTTTGCAGAGTTTGTTTCTGTCCTGGTTGTCAGATGCTGCTTGAGGTGATAGAAACCACGACTCTGCTCTGGGCATTGGCAAGCAGTTGGAGCTCACACTGAGCTATCAATTCCTGCCTCTGCCTGTCTACCTTTGTCTCATCTAAGATCCCCTGGGGACCAGGTGCCTCAGCCTCAGTAATACGGAGCTCTGGCACAACCCCTCCCTGGAAGTCTGCCTGCTGAGCATGTATTCTAGTCCCCACGCTCCTTTACTCACATCCCAGATCTGTCCGCCAGTAGCTGCCAGTGGAGAATGTGCCTTGCTTCCTCTGGTTGCCCAGAGAAACAGGGCATGTCTGTCTGGGATAGCCGCCCCAGGGGGCCATGAGCCTTATTGTTCCTGCTGCTGCTGTTGTTCTACACCTGGGGGCACCACCACGCCTGAATGCTTCCCTCTCTGCTGACCGTCCTTTCCTTACTCCCGTGCCACAGAATCAGCACAGCCAAGCAAGGGCCCTTCCCCTGTCCACACCTCTCAAGAAAATGCCCAAGATTCTGAACTGCAAAGGGGCCAGGCTTCCAGACCTTGGGGTGAGGTAGGGGGGAGTGCTGAAAGAGTTGCAGGTAGAGAGTATATACAGTTTTATACAGTTTTGTGCCTGGCAGAGTACCATGGCACCCTAGTATGGGTAGGAGGTCCAGTTTATTAGAGGGTCTCTCCTGTGGGATGGAATAGGAGGACATTTGGATTCTGCTCAATTGTTTGTATGGAGTTCACTGTGAGCCCTTTTCATGGGGGAGGGGACTCCCATCCGCTTGGTGATGGATTCAGTACCTTTTGTTTGTATCTTTGGGGCTGAAGCTGGCCTCAGCCGGGATGCTATGAGTTCTTCGACCTTCTCTCTTGGCTCAGCTCCAAACCATTGGCTTACTTGCTAAACTTCTGTCTTCTGTCTCTCCTTCTGGACGGAAGCCTCTGAGGAAAGCTGGTTGCAGTCTGCCATCTTACCTCCACCCCACATCTGTTCTTTACAGATGAATACTTTGTTCATTTCCCAGCTCCCAGGATGTCCCTATGTCCTCCCTACAGATCTCCCAGTACCTGCAGGTCACAGGGTGACAGAGACTGCTGCACAGACACCTGGGATCTCTAGGCGATGGAACAGCTGAAGAGCCTTTTTCTTTTTCTTTTTTTTTTTAAGACAGAGTCTCATTTTGTCACCCTTGGTAGAGTGCTGTGGAGTCATAGCTCACAGCAACCTCCAACTCCTGGGCTTAGGCGATTCTCTTGCCTCAGCCTCAGCCTCCTGAATAGCTGGGACTACAGGCACCCACCACAATGCCTGGATATATATATATTTTTATTTGTTGCAGTTTGGCTGGGGCAGGGTTCAAATCTGCCATCCTCAGTATAAGGGGCTGGCACGCTACCCACTCAGCTACAGGCGCCTCCTACTTCCCTGATTTTTCAAGAAAGTACAAGTACCCTTCTTCTCTTCACAATAGCAAGAATAGGTTATAAACATTCTCATGTTATGGTAAATAAGTTAGGAAAAACAACCTTTATTATTCTCACTTACTTGATTATAAATGAATACCATCACTTCTCAACTTTTTTCTTTTTTTGAGATAGTCTCAAGCTGTCACCCTGGGTAGAGTGCCATGATGCCACAGCTCACAGCAACCTCAAACTCTTGGGCTCAAACAATTTTCTTACCACAGGCTCTGGAGACAATGCCTGGATATTTTTTTGTTGCAATTGTCATCATTGTTTTAGCTGGCCCTGGGCAGGTTCGAACCCACCAGCTTCAGTGTATGTGGCCAGTGCCCTACCCACTGAGCTACAGGCACCACCATCATCACTTCTCAACTTTATTGGCCATTTCTAGTTCTCCTTTTTCACTTGCCTTTTAGTGTACTTTGTTCCTGTATGTTTGGACTGTTTATTCTGGGAAGAAGATTGTTATTTTGGATCTTATCTCCCTTAGGTATCCATGTGATAAATATTTTTGTCCCAGGTCATTATCTTTTTCTGGTACCATCATATAAGACATTTTTTGCTATTAAGAAATTTAGAACAGATGTGGTGGCTCACAGCTGTAATCCTAGCATTGCGGGAGAGTGAGGTGGGTGGATCTCCCAAGCTAAAGAGGTCAAGACCAGACTGAACAAGAGCAAGACCCTGTCTCTACTGAAAATAAAAAAAAAAACTAGCTGGGAATATAGGCAGGTGCCTGTAGATCCAGCTACTCTGAATGCTGAAGCAAGAGGATCGCTTGAACCCAAGAGTTTGAGGTTGCTGTGGGGTATGACACTACAGCATTCTATCCAGGGTGACACAGTGAGACTCTGTCTCAAAAAAAATAATGCAAAGAAAGAAATTTAAATATTTTTTAATAATAACTATGATAATCACTGTTCTTGGCTACCTGGAATGCCAGGTGCACTCTTGTAGGCGACACATCAAGAGAAGTCATCCCTAAGCTGTAACAGAGAGGAGCTGTACAACTTGTGGATGTCACTCAAGAGAGCACAGGTCCTTCAGTGAAGAATTCTGTCTTCTTATCTCTCTTTGACTTGAGCATAATGTCTAGCATTCCTAACTTTGGTTTCCTGTATGAAACTAAGTGGGTTTCTCATATTTCCCATGTTTAAGAAGAAGAAAAAACAAAGAAACTCGTCACTCTGCTGCTCTGAAGAGTAAATATAGGAACAGGACACAGTGACTGGCAAATGTTCTAGTACCACTGGACATTTTAAATGAAGGCTACCTACTACTTAGACCAAATTGCTTACTACATATAGTAGTACTTTGTTAGGCATAAGTTCAATAAGAATCCAACAATTCTGGGTGGCACCTGTGGCTCAGTGAGTAGGGCGCCAGCCCCATATACCAAGGATGGCAGGTTCAAACCTGGCCCTGGCCAAACTGCAACAAAAAAATAGCTGGGCATTGTGGCAGGCACCTGTAGTCCAGCTACTCAGGAGGTTGAGGCAACAGAATTACCTAAGCCCAGGAGCTGGAGGTTGCTGTGAGTTGTGACACCATGGCACTCTACCAAGGGTAATAAAGTAAGACTCTGTCTCTAAAAAAAAAAAAAAATAGCTAATTTGTGAGCAGCAAAGTAAAGTGAAATAATTACCCATTACTACTATTTTCTGTACTCCATAAAAGAAATAATATAAGAAAAGAAGAACTAAAAGCACAGGCAAAGTCAACTCAAAAGAGAGAAAGGAAGCACCTGTCATACATGTCCTCAAATGCTTATTCTCCTTGAGACTTCTCAAGACACAGAAAAACACATGACAATCTAAGTAGTGAGACAGAATTTTAAAAGCAAGAGGCAAGTGCTACTACCTTGAACATCATCATTTTTCTCCTACTTCAGGAAATTTGTAGAGTCTTGAATTATGCCCTCATGGGAAGGCTGAATTATTCCTGAAAAATGCCAAGTACGGCAGAAAAAGACATGAAAAGGTGGCCAGGCATGCCACTCACCCACATGAATATGTATCATGGAACAGCACATGAATGTTCATAGCCACATCATTCATAATAACTCCAGACTGCAAACAACCAAAATTCCCTCTTATGAGTAAATGGGATAGACAAAATTGTGGCATATGCACATAATGGAATGTTACTCAGCTATTAAAAGAAATAATGTACTTACTCATGCAACAGTGTGCATGACCTTGGAAACATTATGCTAAGTGAAAGAAACCAGTCATAAGAAACCAGACTGTATGACTGTATATATATGAAATGTCCAGAGTAAGCAAACTTATTCAGGGTGAAATTTATAAGGGTGAACTAGGCACTGGCATGGGGAGTACTTCAAAAGTGACAGAATTGATATTCAGCAAAGAGGTAAGAGGCCCTTTTTCTAGGATTAGTTTGTGAACTTAATTGCCTGACCTCATATAACCACTCCTGTTTTTGGAATTTGACAAGATTGAATGGAAGTTGCACACTTAAGTGGCTTCACTCTACATCCAATATGATGATGGACTGAAATTATTAATGTGACTGAATGTAATACTAGTAATATGGCAGCATCTTTTAAGTTGTATATCTTTTTAATGTAAATAATCCAGGCTCAAAGGTAGGGATGGACTATGATATCCTAAATATATGTTTGGTCTTCAAAACATTTCCTGGCATACATGTCCTAAGATCCTTAGACTCTCCAAACTGATGGATTTTTTTAATGCTAATGTATTGAGTGATGTTTAACATCTCCTAGGTAGCTTCAGGATGGGACCAATCACCTGAAAGACCTAGGCACGGTCAGATGGTTAGTACTTTCAGTTCCATCCCCTAACCTCAGGGAGAGAAGCCGGGCTAAAGTTTAAGTTCATGACCAGTGGCTAATGGTTTGATCAATCATGAAATGAGGTTTCAATAAAAACCTGAAAGGACTGGAGTCTGAGAGCTCCTGAATAGCTGAACACATGGAGGTTCCTGGAAGGTGGCACACCCAGAGAGGGCATGGAAGTGCTGTACCAGGTGCCCCACCCTCTGCATCTCTTCACCTGTATCCTTTGTAATATCCTTTATAATAAACATCAATCATTAAGAAAAAAAAGAGGAAGCTTAACAGTATCTTTACATTCTGGATTCATGGATAAGGTAATTTAAAAACATATTCTTGTCATATTTCTATAATTTCTGAATGTTCCAAGTGATATGATTTTATAAGAACACAAAGTATTTGCAATAAGTAAAACAAAATAGACAATACAAGTTTTCAAAAACTCATAGAAAAGTCCACTCCCATTAGCCCCGTTCCCAAGGTCCATTTGGTTAAGTCCTAACTTACTTTACCCATCTGACTCTAGCTAGTTCCTCTGCTTCAGTGAATTGTTAACTCATCCTTGAAACCTGGACTGCTTAAATTCCAGCCCCATCTCCACCTCTTCCCAGCTGGGTACCTACGGTAAAATGACCTATGTTCCCCGTGTCTTACTTTCATCTTTAAAATGGAAAACTGCGGTACCTCTCTGCAGAGCCACCCTGTACTGTAAATGTGTTTACCTGTATTAAGTCCTTAGCACTGAAGGTAGCAATTAAGATTTCACTATTAACAATAAGGATGGCGATTAACCATCCTACGATACATGTGAACGTTACTGTAAAAGAAAACTGCTAAGTTGCACTTAGTGGAGCTTTGCTGTCAGTAGTCAGTCACTCCCTCTACCTCTCCGAGGTCTTTTTTTGAGGAGTCAAGCTGTGGAAAAACAGGGTGCTGTGAAATACCGCGATTGTGTCACCATTTTTGACAAAAATGTTACATCCACCCTCCCTTCCATGGAAGCCAAAAGCCACACAAACATACGCATTCCTAAATAAGAGTTCAGGTGAGGGCAGTGCCTGTGGCTCAACGGAGTGGGGTGCTGGCCCCATATGCCGGAGGTGGTAGGTTCAAACCCAGCCCCAGCCAAAAAAAAAAAAAAAGAGTTCAGGTGATATCTAGGATTATTTAGTGTCCAACAGGGATCAGAGAAAAGGACCAAAGACACTGCAGCTGGAGCTCTGACCCCAACCCAGGACCTCAACCATTTCCAGGGGAAATTAACAATAAAAAGAAATCACGACTCACAGGAACTGTTTTAAAACTTTCATCTATGCTACCTCTTTCAGTTTTTAAGCAATTCCTTTAGGAAGATCTTAATATCCTCACTTAAAGAACAGGAAAGAAAGGACCAGCGAGATTAAGTAACTCCCCACCTTTAGATCGAAGGTATTAGCTGAAGAGACAGCAGACACTCCATTTTGTAAGTAGGCCCTACACTGAGCCCCAGGCCCAATACAGAGAAAAACCACGAGCAGAACCACTCAGGGAGGGGACAGCTAACCTGGGTGGAGCCCCCCTTATCAGAAACAGACACGAGACCCTTCCTAGAAAATGCCCAGCCACAGCCCTTCTGCGAAAAGAAGCCTCAGCCCCAACCAATTTGGTCTGGGATTGAGTTCCAACCAATCCCTGACAGGATTGACTTAATAACCAATCCTCAACCAGATCCAAAATGAACCAATCACCCAGTTGCTGTCACCCCTAGAACATATAAAAAACGCCTTCGCTTCTATAACAGGGTCGCCTCTGCACAGTCACGCTGTTCCTGCTGTTCAGAGGTGTGACCCGAGCATATGCTTGAAAATAAAGATGCTCCTTTGCTTTTACACGTGTCCCTGGTGGTCTCTCAGTGGCGTCTTTGGTCTTCTAAAAGAGCTGTAAATTCTAAAAGAGCCTTAACATTAGCCTTGCGTCACTAGTGGAGAAAGGCAGATTGGGCGAGGCGATAATCCGAGAAACCCCCAATCAAGTGATACATTCCCAACCAAACTTTTTGGGGGTCTCGAGAACAGCCCCCAAAGCAAGAGGCTCCTCCAATGAAACAGCCGCCATCGCCCTCCAAACCTTCGCGGTGGTTTCTTTTACCCTAAATCGATCGCTGGTTCAATGAGTGCATGTGGAAGAAATCTAGATGGGCTCACGGGACAGAGAACAACTCAAACCACCAAGAGCAAAACGGAATAAGTGCACTCCGGAGGCTGCAGGGCCTCCTCCGCCCACAACTTCTGGACTACACTTCCCAGAATTCACCCGGTCCGCCCGCCGAAAGTAAAGTGCCGCGCGACGTCGCAGAACTCGGACGCTTCCCAGAATGCTGAGAGGGAAGAGTACGTAGTCGCTCCTTTTCCAGGAGAAATGTGTGACTGCTTGGAGCGTTTTGATTACACTTCTTACGTTGAGGAACGAATCCCACAGTGCCATACTCTTGGATGGTAACATGGTCTCTTGCACAGACAGTCGTCCTTACTGTTCTCTGAGTCCTGGAGCAAAAAATATTTCATATATAGGACTTCCTGAAGTCTAAATGCCCCCAGTTGTGGCAGGAGTATTATTAGGAAACGAACAACTGAAGACAGATGAGAAATAACTGCTCAGGGGTCAGTAGATGACTACAAGACGGATAATGTTTAGTAAACTATAATGACATGAGGCTAAAATTGGATGCAAGATGTTTAGTAAACTATAATGACATGAGGTTGGATGACCAAGATGTAAATACATATCATCTCCCCAACACACCCCCTCCTCACCATTCCACTGGTAACTGTTGGGACCAAAATCGCCGCTGAGAGACCACCACACACATGCAAAGACAATGAAGTGCTTTATTTGCAAGCATATGCCTGGGTCACTCCACCCTACAGCTTAGCCAGGGGAAGGGCAACCCCAAAATGAAGCGAGGGGAGGTTTTCACCTATACCTTAACCAAGTGAACAAACTTGAGATCACCAAGATAGGGACAAACTAGCATCCTTTCACGCCTGTTATTTGTACTGAAAAGAACACCTCATTACTAATGTGATGTCCCTGTCAACGAATCATAATCTGAATATAAACATAAAATATGTCATATTAACCTCAAATAAAGGAATTTCTTAATATAACCTACCTGTACTGTTTAAAAACATCATGAGCAAAAAGAAAGGCTGAGAAATCATGCCAGATCAAATATGAATATCAAAATACGACAGTTAAAGATAAACCATAAAATGAGAGTGAATTGGTGTAAAATTAGTTATAATGAGTTTAAATTTTAAAAATAAAATATGACGTGTAGATTAGATAACACGTTAGTTGGCCAAGCACAGTGGTTCACACCTGTAGTCCGAGCACTTCAGGGGGCTGAAGCAGGAGGATAGCTTGAGCCCAGGAGTGTGAGGCTGTAGTAAGCTATGATGCCACTGCACTCTAGCCCAGGCAACAGAATGAGAACTCTATCTCAAAAACAAACAAACAGACAATAACAACCCCCCCCAAATCGAAAACATATTATCAACAAAATTCATTTATCTGATTTTGATCATGAAATTATGATTTTGGAAGAAAAGGTCCTTACTCTTAGAATATATACTTAAGAATTAAGAGCTATCTCTACAGATCATCTGAAATTCTTTGGGGAAAAATAAAATATAGATATGAAAGAATTGTGAAGGAAGAAAGGCCACAATGACATTAGATAGCTGGTAGTACCCAGGCCTTGGTGTTTTCAACTCATCATAAATAATTTCTATAGTATCAATAATCATCAAATAGAATTATTCAGTAACAATGGTGGAACAAGGAATGTAGCCTTTTTTGGGAAGCTAGGTCAAAGGGAAGAAAAGAGGCTAAGAAATACAGCCATTATGTCTCCATCTCTAAGAAATTACAGGAATAGTCTCACCTCTCCACTCCTCCCTTTCTTTACCCCTCCCCACCAACTCTCCATTTCATTAAAGAAAAAGAGAGAGAGGATCGGCGCCTGTGGCTCAAGCGGCTAAGGCGCCAGCCACGTACACCTAAGGTGGCGGGTTCCAATCCCCAGCCCGGGCCCGCCAAACAACAATGATGGCTGCAACCAAAAAATGGCCGGGCGTTGTGGCGGGCGCCTGTCGTCCCAGCTATTTGGGAGGCA